>PVIR01005901.1:23807-69438 GCA_004026965.1 Petromus typicus
GGCGGAGGGGGGCGGGGCGCTACCCTCCTCCAGTTGAAGGCTGTTCCTACTTACACTGGTCCACAGCCCCTCCTGAGGGTAGCGTAGGACGGCATTACTGGTTATGAACTGGGCTATTTTTCCACACGTGACTGACTCAAAATACTATTATTTTTCCCTCTAGCAGTAAGCGAATTTACATTTGAAAACTTAAGCGTTAGTGATAAAGATACTGAAAATGTGGAAGAGAAAGAAGAAGAAGAACAAGAAGAAGAAGAAGGTGAAGAGGATCCAGACCTATTCGGTACCACCCCTAAAAAACCCAGGTATCTGTCTATAGATTTAAGTTAGTCAGAATTCCTGATGTGTAGGTTTTTTTTAAAAAATTGTAGTAAAGAGAGTGTTTATTTAAAATTAATTAAAAGCACATTTTTTACCTACTTAATAATGTCACTGGTAAATTCATGTACCTAGTAATAAAATACTGTGCATTCTGAAATATTTCACTATTCATCTGCTCTATACTAACTACAGACTATACTATACTATATATACTATATATATAGTGTATATATATATATATATATATACACTATATATATATATACACTATATATATACTATACTATATATACTATACTATACCTATACTAACTACAGACCAATGCCTTTTAGGATATGACTACTGACAATTAGCAAAAAGTTAGCAACTTCAAGTAAGATGATATTTGATAGTCAATATCTACATATTTGTTTAGTTGTATATTTTTGTATTTTATGTCAGAAGGAAATAGACTATAACTCATTGGAATTAAGTATATCTTGTCTTTGAGCATATTTTATTTATTTTTTTATTTGGCTTTTTGAAATGGTTTCACTGTGTACTTCAGCCTGGCCTTGAACTCACTAGGTAGCCTAGCTGGTCTCGAACTCACAGGGATTCTCCAGCATCAGCCACTTAAGTTCTGGGATGACAGCTTGTGCTGTCAGCATCTTTGAGTATATTTAAATGATGAATTTTTTTCTTTTTTTTCCTTTTGCATTTTCACACCTGTGTATTTCATAACAGCCTCATATGGTAGGTATAGAAACCAGGCATCTGGGAAGGAAAGGTAGTAATATTTGTGCAACCTACACAGCCTTTTAAACTACAGACATGTATTTATGTGTCAGAATAGGCTTTCCAGTAAAATAACACACAAAGAGGAATCCAAACATTTCCAGCCTTAGGGAGGAGGGAGACAAGGTGGCTGAGATGTGATGGAAAGCATTGGTTGCACTAGCACGCCAGTATCCAAGCGTCTGAGGTACAAGAAGGAAATAGTTTTTTTATTCTTCTTGTTGAGATGTACAAGTGCAGCAGACATAAGTAGAATCTATTTTCTTAGCTATAGAAAGCAGTTAATATTGCATAATTGGTAATTTTCTCTTTTTTATCAGGACTTCAGAAGACTAGAAAGAAGATGAAGAAAGAATCCGAAGTGTCATTCTTTCAGCTTTTCAGTGTTGAGAAGCTCGAAGGAATCTCATCAGCATTAACCTCATTCCAAAGTTTGTTAACCCAAATGTGATACCCAGTAGTGACACCTGACTTTTCTGTTTTTGTGTCGTAGATATACCAATAGCATTTGTTCAAGTTAAAAATAAGTTTGTTTTAAATGACGAAGTGGAACTATAGGCACATCTTTTTCCAAAATAACACTGTTTTACCTTTTCTATCTCCCATTTCAAACGAATAATTTCCCAAAACTTGGTAAACTAACTTTAATTTTTTTTTTACTAGAGCATAGTTAAAGTGTGAAGTTAAAACTTTTTTTTTTCCTAAAGAGAGAGATATTTTCCAAAACTTTGTAAACTAACTTTAATTTTTTTTTTTTACTAGAGCATAGTTAAAGTGTGAAGTTAAACTTTTTTTTTTTTTCCTAAGGAGAGAGATACTTTCCAAAACTTGGTAAACTAACTTTAATTTTTTTTTTTACTAGAGCATAGTTAAAGTGTGAAGTTAAAACTTTTTTTTTTTCCTAAGGAGAGAGATACTTTCCAAAACTTGGTAAACTAACTTTAATTTTTTTTTTACTAGAGCATAGTTAAAGTGTGAAGTTAAAACTTTTTTTTTTTTTCTAAGGAGAGAGATACTTTCCAAAACTTGGTAAACTAACTTTAAATTTCTTTTTTTTTACTACAGCATAGTTAAAGTGTGCAGTTAAAACATTTTTTTTTTCCTAAGGAGAGAGATAGATCTCAAAACTTGAAAGTTAAATTAGATCAGTCACTTAGCTATGTATGGCTACTGCGTAGATAAAATGTAGCTGGTCTGACTTGAAATATGCTGTAAGTGTGAAAAACTAAACTCTTTAACAACTAATTGCATATTGACCCCATATTAAGTTCAATAAAAGTATTAAAATTCCTTTTGCCAGTTTTTGAATTTTTAAAAGTGACTACTAGAACATTAAATGACACGTATGGATCAAATTACATGTCTGTTGGACAGTACTGCTGTAGAACATAGCTTTGAAGGAAACCTCATGAGATGGCCAAGTTCCCTGGAGGCCACAAAGTGTTGCTCACCCTGGACCTAGACTTAGATTTGAAGCAGTAGCTCTCCAAATGGTCTCTGGCCTAGCAGCATCAGCATCACTTGAGTACTTGTTAGAAATGCAAATTCTTAGGCAATACCAGTAACCTCTGAATTAGCAGCTATGGGGTGGGGCCAGTAGTCAGCTGTTTTTTTTTTTTCTATACATCTTATGATCACATTCAACATTGAGAATTTGTACCTGTACACGACACAATTTTTTAAAATTTTTTATTTTTTATTTTAGGTTTTTTGAGACAGGGTCTCACTTTTTAGTTCAGGCTGGCCCTGAGCTCAGCCTCCAACTCACATCACAGCAATCCTCCTGCCTCTGCCTCCTGAGTGCTGGGATTACAGGCGTGAGCCACCACGCCCGGCACTGTGATATGTGGTACAGATTGCTACTGGGCATGAGTCTCCATGCCCAGTATTGTATATGGTTACGGGGATCGAACCTGGGTCCTTGAGCTTGTAAAACAGGCGCCGGAACCACTGAGCTATATCCCCGGCCCTACGTGACACATTTTGATTCTCATTTTTTCCCATTCCTCTGCCCTCCTCCACCCTTTATATAGATAAGCTTTGTTTCTTTTTTTAAAATTTTTAACCATCAGATTTTTTTCTTTCCCTTCTTTTTTTTTTTTTTCTTTTTGTATTTTTTGAGATAGGGTCTCACTTTGTGGTTCAGGCTGGCCCTGAGCTCATACTCCAACTCAAATCACAGCAATTCTTCAGCCTCTGCCTCCCGAGTGCTGGATTACAGGCGTGAGCCACCACGCCCGGCACTGGTATGTAGTGCTGATTGCTGCTGGGTGTGAGTCTCCACGCCCAGTATTGTATGTGGTTATTGGGGATTGAACCCAGGTCCTTGCGCTTGCAAGACAGGCGCCGGAACCACTGAGCTAAATCCCCAGCCCCTTTCTTTCCCTTCTTTTCTCCCCGCCTTCCCTTTTTCCTTTTAAAAATTTCTTCCCATTTCACAATACCTATCATACGTTCTGAATCTCATTTACACCTTCAGGGAAGCAGCTGAGACTGACCTGAAGTAGGACTAGCCTTAATAGCTGGCCTGGAATTGTACATAAACCCAACAGGAAGTGACACGGGGCAAAGATTGAGTGATGACAGCAGAAAAATGCATAAAAGAGTGTCCAGAGGGATGTAAAGAAGGTACTATAACTAAATGAAGTCTAAAAAACCATGCAAAGTGAACACCCAAGTAGTAACTGCATACAAATAAATGGAATAACAAGCATGCGTGTGAGACATGCACATGAAGGTAGCATGTGTGGGTGTGGCTGGGAAACATCTCAGGATGGGGAGAGAAAGGGAGGAGTGGATACATGGGTGCTTACAATAGTATTCTCTATACTTTTTTGAGACAGGGTCTCACTTTGTAGTTCAGGCTGGCTCTGAGCTCACTATATAACCCAGGTGAGCCTCAAACTCACAGCAATCCTCTTGCCTCTGCCTCCCGAGTGCTGGGATTACAGGCGTGAGCCACCATATCCAGCACTGTGTTGTGTGGTACTGATTGCTGGTGGGTGTGAGTCACCACGCCCAGCGTTGTATGTGATTACTGGAGATCGAACTCAGGATCTTGCGCTTGCTAGGCAGACACCGGAACCACTGAGCTAAATCCCCAGCCCAGTATTCTCTATACATTTGTGAGGGTCTGATTATTTCTTAAAACAAAATGAGAAAAAGGAGAGGCTGGGGATTTAGCTCAGTGGTTCTGGTGCCTGCCTTACAAGGGCAAGGGCCCAGGTTTGATCCCTGTTAACCACAAAAACAAAGTCAAGCATAGTGACTCACATCCACCGGCAATCAGAACCACATACCACAGTGCCAGGCATGGTGGCTCATGCCTGTAATCCCAGCACTTGGGAGGCAGAGGCAGGAGGATTGCTGAGTTCAAGCCTGAGTTCAGGACCAGCCTAAACTACAAAGCGAGACCCTGTCTCAAAAAACAAAAACAGAAAAGGAAGAAAACAAGTTTAACTTCTAGACTGTTTAAGTGGGGAGAAGGTAGTCATATTTGAACTGAGTAGTAGAGGATCAGAAATGAGAAAGGCACCATGGCTTGAGCCTAGACTGCTAAGAGAGAGCTTCAAGTCTGGCTAGGGCAAGCGAACCGTGTGCCTGTCTCCTGAGCCTAAAGGTTGAGACTTTGTCTCCCTGCAGACTCGGAGACCCTTAAGGGCTCGAGCACACCCGTTCCCATACATTGAACCTTGTCAGCGGCCATCTTGACAGCCCCACCCCTCTTGTCTCTCACCCATGGCCCCCCTCCCCCATAGCTCATGCCATATAGACCACCCACTGACAAAATTCTCTTATTGGGCAAAACCCTAGGTCAAACCTATAGACCCTCCCTTCCTCCCAGCCTTCACCCTGCCCTGTGACCTCTTGCTATATATATGACACTAAAGCTTAAATAAATCAGAGAGTTCCAAAAACCTTCCCCAGGGTCTGTGACTGACTCTGTGCCTCACCCTCTCCAGCCCAAAAAGCCTCACAAAAAACAACAACCAATAGACTGCCACATTTCGGTATTTAGTGAAGATTTTGCAGGTGCTCTCTTGCTAACACTGATACTTTCACATTGTGAGAACATGTTTCATATTTGTTTATACTATTATTTTTGACATTGAAATTCAAAATTAACCACTGTAAACGTTCCAGTGATTAGTGTGTTCCCCAATTTATGCATCTACCTCCTTTATTTAGTCCCAAAATATTTTTGTCAGATCCAAACCATATTATCTCAGTGAGAAGTTGTTCTCCATTTCCCCGTCCCTCCAGGCTCTGGCAACTACCAATCTGCTTTCTGTATTGATTTACCTGTTCTGCACATTTCATATAAATAGCATTTGAATCTGGTTTATTCACTTAGTGTAATGATTTCAAGATTCATTCACATTGTGTCAGTACTTTATTCCTTTTACGGTTGAATAATGGTCATATTTACATAATGCAGCTTGCCTAATGATTCTTCTGCTGATGGATAGGTGGGTTATTTCCACCTTTCAGCTGTAACGAAGTGTTGATATGAACACAAAAATGCTTGTGTATTATTTATATGTACATATATCTACTCTCACCATTGCATCCCCTGGATTATGAACTTTGGAATGGTTGAGAGCTTCAAGGTTTCTACTTATTTCCATCTTCCAAAACTGTAGGCACTGAGTTTCCCACTTAATAGGTGCTCACTTGAAGTGAAGTAAATGTAACACTTCCGTGTAGTGTGATTTGAAGCGTTCCTGAGAGGTTCCAAATTGGTTCCCGTTTGTTCATGTTTATGTGGGGAACGTTTTTCATATGGTATTGTTCTCAGAACCAAGCAAGGAATACACATTTCCCAAGCTCCAAGCTGTAGAGGTTCCACTTGAGCTCTCTTCTAGCCATGCCCCTCTCCACAGGGCAAGGAACCTATGGGATAGAGGGTACTGCCCCACTGGACCATCCTCCTTGAATAGTTCTAAGGACCCCTGAGTAATTCCACACCTAGTGCCAGGACCTGCATGTTCCTCTTGGAACTTCCCTTGGGAAACCTGACCATCCTACCAAGGTGTGTGCTCCCATACTTAAGGGGCATGGGCCTGGCCTGGCCTAGCCCAGAGAAGGGGAAGCAGAAGGGGTAAAGGAGAAACACATCATTGTGACTAAGGCTAAGAAGTCTAAAAATTCTGAAATTTAACTTGGCCTTTAAGGCCCTCAGAAAAGCACATTTGTCATGGTAAGAGATAAATTATGAAATAAAACATATATAGTTAACTTAAATCTGGAAGATGTGCCCCTCACCACCACGCTGCACTCTTGTTCTGAACCTGGGTAGTATCTGGCTGGCCAGGCTAAATATCCGGTCGAGAGCCCATTCTGTGCCTCACTACATGCCACACTGGGGTTTGGTGGTTCTTCGCTTTCGAAGATGATCAGGACTCCCCTCTGGCCCTCAGACTTAGGCCTCAACTCTGAGCCAGGCTGGAATCCCACCAGTGTCCCGTCTACTCAGTCCCCACACTTTGTTCCCAGGTGTTTATAACTTCTTTGGGACATGTTCCCCAGAGCAATGCCCACCCAGAAACTGTCAGTTCAGTCAGGAATACATGCATGGAGGCCCTTTTTGTACAGCACTGCCTCTGAAGGCCGCTTCACTCCTCTGGAAGGCCCCGGGTCTGAATCGTCACTATCCTATTAGACTTCCCTCCCCATGTCGCAGACAAACTGGGACAAACTACAGAACAGATTTTATTGAATTTATTTGCTTTGTATACATCAAAACCAAGAAAGCAAAAAGCTGAAAATCTACCACAATGTGCCCTTCAACATTAAAAGAAACTCTTTATTAAAATAAAACAAAACAAAAAAACCCAGCTTTAACAGGGGAAAAGAAATCATTAATGGAATTATCAGAGTGAGAGTAACCAGGGCACGTGAGTAGTGAACATCAACATAAATGAATTGTTCACTACGGGATTAGAAAGGTAATTAAAATCCAGTTAGTCAAAAACCTTGATTAATCAAAAAGATAAAGATACAGTATCAGGAAAAATAGATTTGTTGTAGAGAAAATACATGATCTCACGTTTGGTTGACAGTGTCGCATGCTACCATCATCAGCAAAATCTAATATCAAGTCTTAATTATTTGAATGAAAGACTTAAATCAACTCAACTCTCATAGTCTCTCTAAACTTTTTGCACATGCTAGTATCCCACTCTGAATGTTAAGGGCACACTTATAAGGCCAGGCCTACATTTTGGACAAAGAAGCCCCGAAGTGTCAGGCAGATACGGTGACACCAACCTGAGAAGCCACTCCTGTGTCTAGGGAATGAGCAAGGTTTGCTGCCCTGGCCTCTGAAGGGATCTCTCTCCGGGCCTGGTAGGCTTGGGGTGCAATAAAGGACACACGTGGAGAGGACGATGCATCTAACTTCCCAAAAGCCCAGACAGAACACTAGGGTGGTCTGCAGCTTGGAAAGCAAAGCAGGGGAGGAACAGACTCTGGGGCAAAGGGAGCCCTCATCCTTACGCCTCACTAGGGGCCATCCTAATGCAAGCTGTGTCATCAAAGGAAAAGACAAGGACAGGGTGGAAAAGGAAGAGACAAACTGTCTGGCTGTGGCTCTCCCCTCATAAAAAGCAGCCTTCTCATCCTGACTTCCTCTCCCGCTCTAGCCTTCGGCCTTCCCTCTTCTTCGGATGAAGGGGAAGGGGAAGGGTCCCTGGAGAGGTGGGGGCTCTCTGCCCTAGCGAGTCCAAGGACTGTGCCTCTCATTGCTTAAGTATTCCAGGTAGCAGAAAGTTCATGTCTCCGCGGATTTAGTATGTAGGACCTGCCTTGGACTAAATCCTGGTAAAGCAGAGACTTCTGAGGGGGAGGAATGGGAAGATGATCCACATGCAGTCTCCACCTCAAGGCCAGAGCCAGAGCAGGGACCTTTTGGGGCCGAACTCAAGGTGGCCAGCTTGTCATCTACCAGATGGAAAGAACAGCTCTTCACAACTGTAAAAGGTTGACTTCTGATAAGGACCTATGTGCTTAAACAGCAGGATATGTGGGATTGGAGGCACATTAACTTCCAAGCAACTGGAGAGAGTCCCAGTGGTGTTGGGATAAAGGGCCAGACCATGATGCGCTAACATCTCAGAGGAGTAGAATAAGCTTCAGAAAATGTGCTACCTGGCAGGGGGCTGCTCACTGCGGCTAGACCTGCCTTGGGAACTCTGAATAAATGCTTGGGGGTTACTATGACCCGTTATCATTGGGGAGGGCCTAGGAAGCAAGGCGGGGCTTCAATGGGTAGTAAATTGATTAGCAGACTGGCTGTGCAAACTTTTTCTTTGAAATCCAGAATTTTTACTTCCACCACATCTTATAGAAGCTTCTGCAAAGTTTGGAGCAGCAATCAAATAGCTCAGCATTTATCTCAGCTCAAAACCTAAAATCCAATCCTTTGGCCAAATAACCTGAACATGTCTATTAGAATTACTTCATGTGGTTGAAAGAAACACTATTTTAGTTGTTCTAACAAAATGGTTTTGCTTTCTTCCTTCTAAGGCACACTGGCCAAAGTAAAAAGATTTCAAAATTCTATAGTAGTACAAATATTCCTAGTTTTTACAGAGAAAATTCTAGCTCTTTGGATGGTGGCAGTGACTATATTAAAGGTTAGGCATTAATTTAATTCTTTCATTCAAATAATTAAATGTTTTCTCATTTGTAAAGCTCTTGCTTAATGTAACCATTGCACAAAATTACTATAGCTATTGGTAATTGTCATCAAAAATGCTGGCGCTCCGTCTAGGAGCCATTTCTTATAAGGCCTCCGCTAGCTGGCTCCATGCTTTGGCTTTCTTCTTGGCCACGGAGAACCAGGCAGGTTCAGTGGATTCATTTGATGTACGCGGCTCATCTAGGTAGTGGAGCCCTGATGGAAAACTTACAGATCGTTTCATATCTTTTTCCATGCTGGATGTGGGAAGCATCTTCTGATCTTCAAATGTAACTGGAAACACAGCAAATAACACAAGCCATAAGAAGCTCTAGAAATACTAGGCTGCATTTATAGGATGACATAAATTATTTTATCCCTACAAATTTCCACTGATTCCCCCCCTCACTTAGTACTTTCCAATTCCTGCCCTCATGGATGCAGGTTTCTAAGAGATAGTGTACAGGCAGTGCCATGAGTGATCTGTCAAAGGGATAAAATAAACATGGCTACAACCATGAGGACCTGGCCATGGCAAAGTGAATAGTAATTCCTAAAGCCATAACTGCCAGGCTTTGGCACTTAAGACTGTCTTGCAATTTTGCACTGAGAGTAGAAAGCAAACATTGTCTCTGTTCAGTTTTTTAAATTTCTAATTGGATAATGTTACTATTTGTTCTGCCAGTCTATGATGCTGTGTGAAAGGAAATAACTGATGACTCAGTAAATCTAGCTAATAAAAGCCAGTGCTAAACAAGGATGTACCAAAGATTCTGGTAGACAACTTCCTTAATTTCCCAGTTCCTCTCCCTGCCTCATCTTGCTCTGTGGCTAACTGACTGAGTAGTTAGACTCAACAACCAGTAGTTCTCAATCCTGTATCAGAGAATTGCCTGGGGCTTCTTAAAAAGTTCTGATGTTCATGTCATTTCCTGAACCAACTGAACTAGAATCACAAGGGAATGGAACCAAGACCATCTCTAATTTTTTAAAAGCTCTACCAAGTAATTCTAAGAGTTGAGAACTACTCCCTATGAATGTAGCACCCATGAGGCATTGAGCAGGTCAACTGCTGCTATTTCATGGCGAAACAATGGATATTTAAAATCCTAAACTAAGATTGTGTATATAGGGGGTCGGGGGAGGCAGGGCAGGGAGAAAAGGGAAAAAATGAGAATCAAGTCATGTCATATTCTGGTATAAACTCTTAATGTTGAATGCGGTTATGATGTGTATTCATAATGTACCAATAAAGATAAGTTTAAAAAAAAATAAAATCCTAAACTAATGTTTCCATGAGGGGAATAGGAGAGAGAACACAGATGGTTTGATATAAATCAGTCTTCTTCTTCTGCTGAAAGAATCCCTCTGTAACAAAGCTCTTATTGATGATAACACGTTCTTTTATATCCCATCACAGTGTTTTTGCAGCTGTCAACATTTCCTTTTACAGCCATTCTGAATGCACAGAACTGAGTCAGGTGTGACAATACATGCCTTCAATCCCAGTAATTGGGAAGTGAGGCAGAAATATTGCTGTATGTTCAAGGCCTGCCTGGGCTATGCAGCAAGTTCAAGCCTAGCCTCGACTACTGGGAAAGACCCTGCAGATCATTTTCAACAGTTTCATTGGAGGGATAGCAAGTGAAAAAAAATACTACTCTGCTATGAGCTGGAAAGTGACTTGGCACCTTCCTCTTGTATACTCGATCAAAAGAATAATTCAGTGAATGATCACCATTTTGTGCCTCAATAGTTCCTTTGGTGAGGAGAAATACTGGAAGACCCTCTGAAAGTTACATGATTTATATTACTTATGATAAATAGATTTTCCTAGAGCAAGCTACAATCTGTTTCCATTTAATGGAAGTCACGAGATAATCATGAATATGAACTGGGGAAAGAGAGACATGCATTAACCGATCCTGAAATGGCAGATGTTTCACAGCATCCATCCAGAGCTTTGTTTTTAGTGGAGTGAGGGTATGTGCTTTTACCTGATTTGGCAGGCTTAGAAGAGCTCATCTGCCCCTTATTCTCTTCTCTGTGGATATTGGAAGTAAGAATCGTTTTTGGCTGGTTTTCATTTGCAGGGCCACCTCCCTTTAACCCAAAAATGAAAACAGAAAGCTTGTAAGTCCTATGAAAGCCAGCAAATTACTTACTGAGAACATTGTATGTTGTAAGCCTTTTCTGGGATAGTGTTAGATCAAGACTAACTAAGAGAAAAGAGATAGATGACATAGATATGGATATGGATATAGGTATAGATAAAAATAGAAAAGAAATAGCGCTGAACTCCTTGGTTTGTAATTTATGTTAACAAAACCTAAGTTGAATTTATGTTCACAAAACCTAAGCTTATCACCTTTGAGACTTGGAAGAAAAGGCTGTCTAATTAAACAAATAGTATAAATAGAATATTATAAAAATTATTTCAGTTAAGAACAATTATTTCCCTAGCACTGTAGTAGCATTTAAGAGCAAGCTAACAGAAAGTGATAATTACAAACACAGCTATTCAACTCATTGAAGTGAGTTCATAAAATTTCTACTTTGTGAAACTTGCTGACACATGACTAGAAGCACTTCTTTCACTGGAAACCTATATAACTATAAAACTTTTCAAAATTCTACAGCTTATAATATTCAAATCAGCCTCTCCATAAGTGATCTAAATCAATGACTTTACACGCCCTAAGGCGTTTACCCCTGAAAAAAAAGCTTTAACCAAGATGGACTTTACTCTTATATGATCCTTTTCTGATATAAATGCTCAATGTGAAAAAGAAAAATTTTTTTCATACTAGGGACCGAATTCAGGATCTTTGCAATGAGCTACATCCACAATCCTCGCTTTTTTGCTTACTTACTTTTGACACAGCATCTCATTAAGTCACTAAGTTGCCCATGCTGGCCGGAACTTGTAGTTCTACCTCAGCCTCTTTGAGTGCTGGGAAAAGATCTTTAATACAAAAAAGTTATATAGATCTTCACATGATCCCTCAACAAATTTAGCAACTACTTAAAAATTGAGGACCGTAGATTTATTTCTTGTTATGCAAATTTAACACGATTTTGTGTCAGTTTTCACAGGAAGGGAACAGGCGTCATCCAATTATCCCTGATGCCATTAGCCTAGTTCACCTTATTTTTTAACATCCAACTAGGTTTCCACACCAACCCAAATCTATATGTAGAAATCCAAACACCTATATGTAGAAACGCAAACCGTTGTGTACTGGTAGAGAAAGTTGTCCAGAAATGAAGCATTCAATGAAAAAGTAATACAGTACCCCTTGTTTATCTGTGTGGTCTCACTTTCCAAACTTTCAATTATATGCAATCAATCATGGTTAAAAAATACCAAATAGAAAATTTCAGAAATAAAGAAGTGTTGAGCTTTTAAACTGCGTACTATTTTCAGTTGCATGATAACATCTCATGCCACACCCCTCCCACTGGGACAAGAGTCATGCTTTTGTTCAATGTAACCTGTTGGTCATTGAGTAGTCGTGACAGTTGCAGAGCAGATGGACTATGGTTAAATCAGAGTGTTCAAGTAACCCTGATTTTACTTAATAATGGCCACAGAGTTAAGATAATGATGCTGGCAATTCAGATACACCATAGAAAAGCCATAAAGTACTTCTTTTAAATGAACAAGCAGGAAAGAAGCAAAGTAGAGAAAAAAGAAAATCATAGGCTGAGGTTGCTGAGATCTACAGTAAGAATGAATCTGCTGTCTGAGAAATTGTGATAAAGGAAAAAAGGGAAATTTATGCTTAGTTTGCTTTTTCACTTCAAACTTATATACAAACAAAGTTATAGCCACAGTGTATAATAAATGCTTAGTTAAGATGGAAAAGGAACTAAATTACTGGGTTCAGCACTATCTGTGGTTTCAGGTATCCACTGAGAGTCTGATGGTCTAGTCATGTATCTCCTGAGGTTAAGTGGTACTACTATATTTACACTTTCTGATTTATGAAAATATATGTGCATATTTATAGTCATAAAACATTTGGAAAGATAGACATTCAACTCTTACGCCAGTGTTTACCTTTGTTATTTTTAAATTGCTTTGTTATTTTTCATTTCTACTTAGTTCTTATTTGTTAACTAATTTCTAGAATATTTAGCACAGGGTTAGATATATACACTACTCCCCATATTAATTACTTTTCCTAAATGCTTTAAATGCATAAATCAGATCACATTTATATGTGTACAAATCCTACTCTTGGCCCCTGAAGAGTCTCCCTGACTTAATCAATACTCTCAAATTAAGAGTTGGGGGTGTGATAAATGTCTGGCCAATTCCCAATTGAAACAGTGTCTCTGAAAACCTTTTGGAATGATTTCTGGGTTGCCTCAGGTCTTATCTCGTATCTAGGCTCCTTTGGCTCAGTCTTGGTTCCACCTCTGCTCCTGGTTTGGATCTCAGGAATGTAGAATCCGGAGCTCTTGTGTTTCTGCTTTGCTGGAGTAAACCAAGCTGGATCTGAGTTGTAATAATCTGACTGCCGACCAAGTTTTCCTAAGAAAGGAATAAAAATAATCAGAATGGAAGTAAAATGGGCAGGGGTTTATCTGATGTCCCAAATGGGATCCTTGTTAATTACCAAATGAAAATAAACAAATGTCAAGTAAACAAGAATCTTCTTTTGTGCTTTTTTCTACAATATAGCAAGACAGGAGTCTCCTGGGTACTTAAGAAGTTGTGCCTAGCCAAGGTAGGGGTACATGCCTGTAACCCCAGAACTTGGGAGGCTGAGGCAGAAGGATTTCTGTGTGTAAGATCAGTCTGGGCTACACAATGAGTTCAAAGCCAGCCGGAACTATACAGAAACACCTTCTCAAAAAAAAAAAAAAAAACAACTCCAAAAAAATAAAACAAAACACAAAACCCACGCTGCGTAAAAGAGAGTACAATGATCTCTTACTGGACCTTTCCATTCCTTTGTCCCCCATTCCTAAATCAGGGCAAGACAGTGGTTTTCAGGTGGAATATAACAGTTCCTAAGTACAGAGGCATCAGAGGCTTAGATCATTGATGCCATGCCTCCAATTCTCATGAAAATTTTATGGAATGTGTTACTATATAGTCCCGCATGCAAGTGTCTATTTCCACAGGTGTATCTAGAGGAATAGGCAAGATTATGTGTGGGTGACAGTAAAGGTACCAAGGCTTGGGGAGAAAATCATGCTCAAAAGATCAGCTGGCTCTGAATTCGGAGGCATTCCAAATGAATGAAGAAGCTAAGGACGTACATTTACAGTACATTAAGATTTCTGGCCCATTTGGGACATAATGCTTTCAATGAAGTGGCCTTTAAAAGCCCACATGATAATTTGGAGGGGCACAATACATTTAAAAACATTCTGACAAGGCGAACTATTTCATCTAAAAGTATGATGCACGGAGGTAGAGCAGAGAAAATAGGGAGATGGACACCTCTCCATTGTGCAATGGGGAGGACTGGCCAGCACAACACCCCCTGGGCAAAACAAAGACTCAAGATTAACTACCTCCACATGTATGAATTGCGAAAAGGGCTACCCTCCCCCAAATCCCCAAGGCAGCCCTATCAAAGCAATAACACCGTAGACAAGGCTAGAATAGACTCAAGGGCCCAGTCAAGGCTTTGCTTCCTAGTTCTTTCCTCCACTTGGTACCTACTTGCCCTGGAGAACTAAAGGTCTCACCTTGGTTCCTATACGTCTGTTGCTTCCTGGCCATGCCTTCATATCTGAGGCCACTCTGATGCGTCTCTCCAAAGGTAGATGGTGTCGCGGACCAGTCTGTGGTTCTCGTGAACCCCGGGGAAGCACCTCTTCTCATATGCTGTTCTCTGCCTCTATTGTACGAAAATTGGCCCAAAGCCTGTGAAGGAAGCTGAACATAGCTATCTGGTTTTTCATTCCTGTACTTGTGTGGAGAAAACCTTCTTTTCCTCTGGAATCCAGAAAAATCTTCAACATTGGCTTCATTGGTGGGTAAGTTTGGATGGCCATCATTATTTCTATCACCACTCTGAACAATTTCCCTCTGATAGAAATTATCCCCCAAAATGGGGACTCCCCAGGTAGGAGCACTAATAAACTTTCCTCTGTTAGTAGCTGAGACTGGGATATTTTTAATGAACTCTTCAGAGCCTTCACTGTATTCCTTTATTTTCCTTGGAGAAACTTGACTTTTTGGTAGGAACCAGCTTCCAGGATTATTCTCAAAAATGGCTCCCTCAGCAGCAGCACTCATGGAACTTGAATAAGCCTGTTGCTGATACTCAGCATTTCCAAAAGCTTGGGGAAAACGCCTAGGACGATGGTGTTCCTCAAGATTGTTCCACTCTACAAGGCTCTTCACTGAGCCTGTTGGCGGCTGGAATTCAGGCCCACGCAAAGCTTCAGATGGGTGTCTGAAAGGCAGCTGCCCTTCAGAACTCCTCCACTGTTCAGAAGAGCTGTCAGAAACTGAGAAGGCTTCCTGCTGATACTTCTGTTCCCCTAGCCCTTGCCTAGAAAGTACCTGCCGTCTAGAACTGCTCCATTTCATGGGAGCCCTCTCTGAAAATGTCTGGTCTTCTTGTGGGCCTGCAGGCCCACCTAACAACTTTAAAGGGTGCTTCGAAGAAACGCCTTGCTCACTATCAGGATTCATCCATTTTGAGAAAACCTGGTGCTCAACTTCAGGCTTCAACAAAGGTTTGGAAGGAAGATTTGGAGGCAGAGGGTCCACATATCTTTCTTTCTTGGTAGCTGAGTTGTCTGAAAAGACTTGCTGTGCCATAAACCTCACGAATGATTGGGAAGGATTCTTGGAAACCTTTAATTTCTCAGAAACGGTTTCTTCAGTAGCAGTCTCTTGGTGTGAGGAGACTTCTGGAACTTTAGATTTTACGACGAAATGGGTGGGATCCTTGGGATATGATGACTCCTGAGAAATGTTTCCCTCAGCAGCAGCACTCTCAAAACTTGAGGACATTCTCTGGACTTCTGGTCTTAGAGTGGTCTGAGGAAGATGCCTAAGAAGCTGCCCAGGAATAACCCCTCCAATGGTGACACTCTCTGGACCTGCAGAGAATTGTTGCTCAAATGTAGGGTTTGCCCAGGGCTGAAAAGGGTGTCTGGGCAGAACTGACCCCATAGGACCATTCCAGTTTCCAGAAGTACTCATTGACTGTGAGGGTTCTTGCTGGATTATTGGTCTTATCAGAGGCTGAGAATAGTATATGGAAGGGTCCAAATTCATAGAAATGTTCCCCTCAGGTGCAGTGTTCTCCCGACCTACAGAGACTTGTTGCTGAAATGCAGAGTTCAGCCATGGATAGAAAGGGGGTCTGGTAGGCATTTGCTCCACTGAACTGCTCCACTGTCCGGGAGTGCTCATCAATCCTGTAGGGACTGGTTGCTTGACTACTGGCCTCAGGGGCTGATACAGCATTCTGGGAAGCTGTGGATCCATATAAATTCTCCAAGGAACAGCATTCTGTGGATCTGCAGAGACTTGTTCAAATGTAGGTTGCAGCCATGGCTGCATAGGGTGTCTGGCTGGCAATGACTCCTTAGAAATGCTCCACTGAGCCTCAGTGCTCTCTGGACCCACAGAGCCTTGTGGCTTACATCCAGGGTTCACCCATATCGGGCAGGTGTTTTGAGGAGGCACTGGCCCCATGGCATTGTGCCACTGTACAGAAGTGCTCGCTGGGTCTAGGCACATCTGTGGCTGGAATCTGGGATTCATCAAAGGCTGAAAATGGCATGCAAAGGGGAATTGCCCCACAAAAACGCCCTGTTCAAGAGCAGTTCTTTCTGGGTACATTGGCTGGACCTGAGGATTTGGGAGAGAGTATCGACTGAACTGTGGCTCCACAACACCCTGTGAACTTGATGGCATGCTTTGCTGAACTGTATGGTTCATCGGTGGCTTGGGAAGATTTCCAGAAGGCGCTTGCTCCACAAAAATGCCCCTTTCTTCCACAGTTGCCTCTGGAGATGAGAAAACTTGTTTTATCTGCGGGTTCAGCCACTGTTGGAAAGGGTATGGGGGATGCTGTAGGGCCACATAAATTCTCTGATCAGCATTGGTGTTGTCTTGACATTCAGAGGCTTCTTGCCCAACTACTGGTCTTCTCAGGGGCTGAGGATATCTGGGAGGCAGCCCTTCCCGAGAAACTTCTTCTGTGGATGTATTTACTGGACCTGAGGAGGAGCTGTGCTCAGCTCTAGGATTCATTAGGGAATACGAAGTCTTTTTACGAACCTGTGGTTCTGTACGAGCCTGTGGTTCTGTACGAGCTTGTGGTTCTGTACGAGCCTGTGATTCTGTACGAGCCTGTGGTTCTGTACGAGACTGTGGTTCTGTACGCACCTGTGATTCTGTACGAGCCTGTGGTTCTGTACGAGCCTGTGGTTCTGTACGAGCCTGTGGTTCTGTATGAGCCTGTGGTTCTGTACAACTGCCCCACTCAACAGTGTTGCCTTCATATTTAGGGACTAGATGCACAAATTTAGAGTTAATCCATGGCTGGAAAAAGTGGCTGGGAGTAACTGACTCCACAAAACTGTGTTGTCCGGCACTAACGTCCCCTGGACAGGAGGAGATGAACTGTTGACAAACAGGCTTCACGACAGTTTGAGTAAAGCATTTGGAAGGCATCTGCTCTTTCCAAGGACCCTCTGGAATCGGGGGCACTTCCTGCTGATCTTCAGGTTTTGCCGAGGCTTGGTCAGGGTATCTGAGACGTGGACCTTCCTCTGAGCTGTTCCAGTTCTTGGCACTGCTCTTTCTACCATAACCACTTGATTCTATGGCGATTTCTTTATCCCCAGGCTTCAGAGTTGCTTGGGAAGGACATCTGGGAGGCAGCTGCTCCACAGCAGAAGATTCAGACTCTGAAAAGACCACTTTACGCTTCACCAAGCATGGGGAAGAGTAAGCAGGACCCGCTTCCTCTGAGTCACTGTCCCTGTCAGCAGTGCTCTCTGACTCTGGGGAGCTTTTATCAGCTTCAGGGTTTCTCAAGAGCTGGTCAGAATATCCAGGAGCCGACTGGTGCTCCACACTGTTCAGATCCACAACTAAGTTTTCTGATTCTTGGAAGGCTTGCTGTTCACTGTTAGGCTTCTTCAAGGACTGGAAAGACTGTCCAGCAGCCAGCTGCTTCTCAGGACCACTCTCTTTCGCTGATACTTCCTTTGAATCTGAGATTTTTGCAGTTTCAAGCTTCTCCATGGAAATATCTCCCTCCGCTGTGGTCTTTGTCATATCTGAAATTCTCACTGTACAGGCCTGGAGAACGTTTCTAGGAGACTCTTCTTCGCAGAAAGTTGGGGCGTTCTCTGTTTTAGAGTGAGCATTTTGCAAACCAGGGCTGGAAGATTTTTCTTCATCTGAATCGATAGGATCCCTGAGCACCTGAGCCTCTGTTGTCACTAAAACAACAGCTTCTTTCTGGGCTGTATAAGATCTTTCCGCCGATGACAAAACAGAATTTCCGGACTCAGTCTTTCTGGCTACAGGAGCCTCATCTTTATGGTATGGTGATGGATCACTAACCACAGACTCTTTAAAGTTTTCATGTACCGATTGTAGTGGTAATGCTCTTTTGGCTTCAAAATTGACATTAGCATTTCTCCTTCTCATGTCTCTTTTATAGTAAAACCACTTCTGCGGAGTACTGCTTTCTGCTTGTGAAGTTGTTGGCTGCTCCAGGGCGTGCTTCTCTGAGGGCACGTGACCGGAAGGACTGTCGTTGGCAGTCTTATTAGTGGATGAGGACTTAGCTCTGTCCTGCAGGCCATGTCTTTGACTGGATGGTGTAAAGTTTCTTCCTTTGAATCCATGTTCATTTGTTATTGAAATACATGTTCCTACTCTTTTACGTCTTCTGTTACGTGTTGCTGACCCTGAGTTGCTTGGGTTCCCAGCAGCACTGGTGTTTGTAGTCTTTTCCATTTTCTTTTCGGTATTATTGCTCTGTTCCTGGCTGGAGTGGCCTGTAACAAACAGAAACAAACAACAAAAATGCAAACGCTTTAGCTCTCCTAACAAAATACTCTGCTTTACCCAGTGGATATCTACCTGCTATTCAGTTTCCTAGTATGACGAAGCAGCTGCTCAGGAGACAGAGCAACTTGGTCACTACTTAAAACTTTCTAAAGTTGGAAAACTTTAAATCAAAGGTAAATTTAAATTCTATAAACCGGGCCGGGGATATAGCTCAGTGGTTCGGCGCCTGTCTTGCAAGCACAAGGCCCTGGCTTCGATCCCCGGTAACCACATTAACAGTACTGGGTGTGGAGATTCACCCCAGCAGCAATCAGTACCACATACCACAGTGCCGGGCGTGGTGGCTCACGCCTGTAATCCCAGCACTCGGGAGGCAGAGGCAGGAGGATTGCTGTGATGTGAGTTGGAGGCTGAGCTCAGGGCCAGCCTGAACCACAAAGCAAGGCCCTGTCTCAAAAAACCTTAAAAAAATAAATAAATAAAAATAAATAAATAAATTCTATAAACTGACTCCCAGGTGAGCCCATCATCTGATTACTGATCTGGTCCAGAGTTAAATATGAGACATATCAAGAGACATATTTTGAGCCAGGCATGGTGGTACATTCTTGTAATCCCAGCCTCCTGGGAGGATGAGGCAGGAAGCTATCATGTTGAAGTCTAGCCTAAGCCATTTAGAGATTTAATGAGATCTTATTTTAAAATACGAAGTATAAAAGGGCTGGAGATGCAGTTTAATATGAAGACCTTGGGTTCAATTCTCAGTTCCAGGAATAAAAGGAGGGCAATTTTCAAACTCATAACAAAGATTACCTTTGATGAAACTGACTAGGGCCAAGGAAAAAGGATATTTTTACTTTATGATTAGGATTTCTGTGTTTGATTTGATATTTATTTGAACTGCTTGAAATTCCATTTCATGTGCTTGTACGCTTTATTTTTTAGAACTGTCAACAGGCATCTTGAAAGCAGGATTTTTTGTTTTCTTCTCTTGTGAATTTCAGTAATCCTGTGTAATGTATGTGCAAAGCAATATTTGGTCACCTTAACAACTGCACCAGTCCACAGGCTTTAAAGCAAACACACAAGATAGCAGCTGTCTAGACTGATGTCTACTTGGGAGGGCCCCTCCTCCTTGCTCTTCCTCGTTTACATCCATTGTATCCCTGGCTCCATCTAGCGATCCCATGTGAGAATACAGCATTGAGAAGAGCAGCCTGAGCTCCAACCATTCATTCACCCTGGGGAATGCAAACCAAAACATCTGCCTCTGCTGAGAACTGACTCAATTCTACTGAACATCAAAGACAACTGTTGAAAAGAAATCTGAAAAGAGATTAATCATTTAATTTTCCTCTCCCTCTTTCCTTCCTTCATTTCTTTTCAGGATAATTTTGTGGTTCTGCTTTCACGGGAACACATGTTCAGGAATAGGCTGTGTCTGAAACCATATGTGAAACCTTTTGTGGCAAAAACTTGAAATCAGTATTCAGCTTAACCTGCGGAACTGGAATTTTGTTTTATCAAATACTGCCTGAAATTAGCCTGCCATTAGCTGGAGCAACATGTGTACACACACAAATACACATGCACATGCACAAACACGCATATGCACTCACACAGATTTTCACTCTGGCAGTTTTTGTTGTTTTGGAATTTGATGTGTGCTGACTACTGACTATCAAGGGCATCTGCCTGCAATTCACAAGCCTTCTTTGCCCATGGAAATCGGAGTGGGTCTCGGTATTAATACAAGTTCTTTACTCTGTGCTAAAAGTGAAAGAATTTTTAAAAACAATCTTTCACCCAAATCCAGGCATAATCTTTCACCCAAATCCTGTCTAAGCAGTGCTGGCGTTCATTTGGCAGTTTCGTTGGAGGAGCCTGCAGCTCACTAGTATGTGTCTTAAATTGGAAACTCTCTGAAGAGCAAGTGCATCAGTCCCAGGGAACTCTTGTCCTGTCACATTGTCCTGTGCAGTGAAGCCTGGGTGACAGTGAAGATGCACCAACCTGCATTTTCTATCTTCATTTTCTTTAGGATAGTTTCTTTGGGTTTGGCTGCACTCTTTTCTCCTTCGGAAACCACTGGAAGCGTTGGCTCCTCCTTCTTGTCTTCCACCTAAAACAGGGAAAGAGCTTGGATTCCACTGATGCGTTCTCCATCCACTCTTCTATGGTTGCCCCCCCAATAGGTTCATAACAATACAGTAAAAATGGGAGTTAGTCCTCATGGTGTGCATTCAGCGTCCCTTGGAAGCAGCTCTTCCTGATCTGGAGCTCCTAATCTCTGAATAATATGCTGCAGGGATCACTCTAAAACCCTTTGGGAGTTACTGAATCACACCAGAAGGCCATAAATCTGAACGTCGGTTTGGGTCTGGTGACAATCATGCCCTTGGTAGCACTGAAATGCTCAGATTTGCTTCACTAGATCATGATCCAAACTCAAATCCTGCTTGGCTTCTTTGCAAGGAATTTAATAAAAACATGAATTATGTCTTTCCAGTCAAGACAGACAGAGGTTTGTGACTTTGTCGGAAGAGAAGAGAGAAAAAGATGAAGGATTCAGCCTTTACACTGAATGAGTTCAAATGCATTTCATATAAATAAGGTTTTCAGATAACTATAATGCAGCTCTGGAATTACTCAAGGAGCACTAACCTGAACAACGTCTGAAGTTTGTTTAGTGTAAGCACTTTCCTACAAACATTTAAAGATAAATGTGCAGCTCTTTTATAATCTCATTTGCAGCGCCTATCCAAAACCAGTACGCACTCATTTGTTCTGGAGCATATGACGTCTGATAAGATGAAGTTCAAATCTCTTCACCATCCCACTCTCTGTATTTCTGTGTCTACATCTATAACTTAAGAGGTCGAGAGTCCTGTGGGACTTGCAGATCTAAGAAATTCTAGAGCAGGAGGAAGTAGTAGCAGCCCCAAGGCATAAATGATCCTGGATCTTTTTATGTCCTTCCCTCTGTGAGGATGAGAGTCACAGGGATGAAGCAAATGCCCCTGCCCTCTCACAAGTGCCGTCTACACCTTTGCTCAGTTAGGCTATGCAGATAAAGAACAGCAGAAGGGAAAACGTTCCTTATGTCCCACGTTTGTGGTGAGGTGTCTGGGCCAATGATATACATATACTTTCATGCCCAGTAATTGGTCATTCCCTTGGGTGACACCACAGCAAGGGGATTCTCTCAGGCCCAGCTGAAGTCCTCATAAACTTTCCTGCTCCTCCACCTGTTCTTTCAGCTTCTATTTTACCTACTTTTTAAGCAAAATTGCAATGTCTAAGCTAGAAGCAATGTGACGTGGTGAAAAGTATACTAAGCCAGAAGTCAGAAAACGGTTGTAGCCCTAGCTCTGCAACTATCTAAGTGTTTGACTTTAGAAAAGTACCTGAACTCTCTGTGACTGAATGTTTGTCCCTGGAAAATGCGTACACTGCGCAGTTTTTCAGTCTCCTCCCGCTCTCATTTATAGCCATCTACTTTTAGGCCAGAATCATGGAGGAATTGAGTGTTTGATGAAAGTAAATGTTTCAGTTAACATGTCCTTTTAAATTCCAGTATCTTTAAATTCTTAACTTTTAGGAAAAATCTTTTGCAAAAAGCATTAGTTTTGTATCTTCTTAAACAGAGATCATGGAACATAACCTAACTGTTCTTGATGTCTTGGTCAAATAATGAACATGATTTATTACCCTGGACTACATTAGCCCTAAAGGACCTACCAAGTGAGCCAAGGTGCGTGTGTGTGTGTTTGTGTTTCTGTGTGTGTGTGTGTGTGTGTGTGTGTGTGTGTGTGTGTGTTTTGATACAGGGTCTTACCATGTAGCTCAAACCAGCCTTGAACTTGCAACTGTCCTGCCTCTGCCTCCTGCATAGCTGGGATTACAGGCATGTACCAATACACCCACCATGGGCAAAGTTCTTGACTTCTTATACTAAACAACTGTAGATTGTTCCTGTAATTTCTTTCTGCTACCAACTGTCATCTTGCTGTGTCTGATCTGTGGCCATGGCTTTATTACAACTTTCTTTTCTTTTCTCTCCCTTTTATTTCTCCTGTTCTTCCCCTCCCCCTCTTTGGTGCCAGCGATTGAAGTCAGGCCCTCACACATCCTAGGCAGGTGGTCTGCCACTAACCCACAGCCTTAGCTCACTTTTTGTATGGCTATATTTTTAACACAGCAAGTTTGCTTAAATATAGCTCTGCATGCTAGAAATTCATGTGGCAGAATCCTCTGGCATTGGTGTGAAGGCTGAAGGATTATCAGCTGGGTTCTGAATGCCTGGAGTTGCTGGAGGCTGGACCAGCAAATGAGTGGTGAGCCAGTGCTGCAATCTGTAATTCCTGGGTCTCATCTGACTAATAATAACTAAAAGAATCTTGATCTGGGTTAGGGCCGCATATCCTCTGCAAAGAGGGCTGAGTGAATTCCCAGATGCTAAGCTGATGATAAGCAGATTCTGTTTGGCTTTCTTTATATAAGGTCTAAATGGATAAGACTCTCTTCCTCACAGAGGGAAGAATCTAAAAAGATCCAGGACCATTTATGATGCAAGGAAGCTACTTTCTCCTGCTCTAGAATTTCTTAGATGAGCAAGTCCCATAGGACACTCGACCTGAAGTTAGAGATGTGGACACACAAATACAGAGAGTGACTTGCTCAAGGTCACGCGACAAGAGAACGATAGAGTAGAGATTTAAACTCCAGTTCATTGAAACTCATTTGCACAAGCTCACTCACCTTTCTATGAGAGTCAAAGCCAAAGAGTGCCCTTGAGCTTGCCGACTCAGATGCACTTCTCCAGACATACCATTTTCTAGGAGCATTTTGCAAAGGTCGGAACTCATCTTTTCTTGTACAAATGTTAAGTCCCGAGTCTCTTGAAGAACTTACAGCTGCTTGAACGCTTTTCTTTTGTTGTTTCTGTGGACTGAAAGTTAACTTGTTTTGAGCATCTGAAGAGTCCAAACAACTCTGGCTGGTGGCTGGGGTGCTTAAACCATCTGTCTTCTGGGTATCGCTGGGAGAGGCACACGCAATTGAGGACTGTGAGTCACTGGGTACAGATGATGTCTCAGAGAAGATCTGGAAAAAGTGCAAGAAAATAAATGAATCAACCTATATACCTTTACTAATCTCAAAGTTGAAAATGCTTCTGGGAGAAGAATTTCTAAAAAAGAAGACATTTCATGAACCACTGCCCCCTTATTCTCCCCCTTCTGATTAGCAGGCTCATTAGAGTGAAGCTCCATACCTTCCTTGTTGATAAAAATAAGAAACAAGAAGAAATTTGGGTTACTTCCCTACTACAAAGCAAGCTGAGCCTGGCAACTTAGTAAGACTATGTCAAACTAAAAAAAATAATGGCTGGAGATGTAACTCAGTGAAAAAATCCTGTGCTCAGTCCACTGTACTGACACGCAAGGGAGAGAGAGAGAGAGTCAGAGACAGAGACAGGAAGACAGAGATAAAGGAAGAAGAAAAGAAAAGAGAAAGAAGAGAAGAAAAAAAAAGAAAAGACAAGAGAAAGGGATTCAAAGGTGTCCCATGTGATAGAAACACAGTCAGTTAGTGGAGTTCATAAGGTTAGAGGTTAGGAGAACATCAGGTTGGCCAAGAGGCACAACCTATGGCAGTAAAACCCAGCAAACTTAAGGATCTCTGTATTGGAATATAGATATAGATTGGAGAGGGGAGAAAATCAGGTTGGAAGAAGGCCTTCAAATTTCATCCCACTTGACTCTGAGGACAGGTAAACCTAGGATGAAAGGTCTACTGGTTCCATAAAGGATAATACTTGTTTTCCCTGTTCTTCCAGTAAGAGCTAGCATGTGACAAAGAAAATACAGTTGTGAACTTCAGTCTTCCCTACTGGAATGCTTTGGTCCTCTGCTTAGCTCCCTAATTGCTATGCTAGAGAGTAAGAAAGCAGTAGCAACTGGGCTTGTGGGGAGACATTTGGGGATACAAGAGATAGAAATTATGATATATAAGCAGCTGGAAGAAACATACAAAGCCAGCACAACTGTTTGGAGTGATGATTAGAGATGTTTCTTTGGATTTTGCTGCATACCTGTTACTTGCCCTCCACTAGTTTAGCACTGTGGATATAAGTCTGAAATCATGGCAACAATGCAAAAGCTTTGTGACTGTAGGTAGCTGAGATTTGATTGTAGCGCCCAAGACACAATTTCCTGCCAGCCAACCCGTCATTTAACCTGTATTGATCTGATTCAATTCTTCAATTTACTAATAGAGTTATGTTCTGGAAAGACAAATTTTTAGACTGGTGCTTTGAAATGATTTTTCTCCCTTGGGGAGATACGGAGGCTTGAACGCGGAGATAAAACTTCAGATCAACTTCCTTGAATCCAGGAACTTTGCACTGAGATCACATCTCAGCAAGTCACTAAGTTACCCAGAAGGTGCTTGAACTTGTGATCTTTTTGCCACAACCTCCCAAAGGTTAGAAAGATAGGCACACACCACAGACACTGGTTTAAAATGTTGACTATAAATAATTTACTTTTGTGAGCCTACTCAAATCAATAGAAAGATGAAAAACTACATGTCTTAAAATGTGATCTAATTTTGTTGACAGTAATCCCAAGGTGACCTCTAAGAAAATTATTATAAAATGTACAGAAAAAGAAAGAGGATGAAAACTATACTAAAAATAATGAAATCCAGAAGATTCTAGTGATGGAGGAAATAAAAAATAAAACAGGTACAGATCATCTGACAAAAAAAAACAGCAAAAGTTTTACTTGTTAGTAAATTACTATAAGGTTCAACCAATTCTGTAAGAGGCAAAAATTTTCAGGATGAAATTAAAATTTGGCCCATCTATATGCTCTTTACAAGAGATAAACTTTAGATTCAAAGACATAAACAGAATGAAAGTGAAAAGGAAAATACAAAGCTACACCAAGAAAAGAGTAACCAAAAGAAGACTGGAGTGGCTGTATTACTATTAAACAAAACAGACATTAAGTCAAAAGCTTTTACAGAAGATAAAAGTAAACATTATATATTGATGAATCATTCCATTAAGAACATGCAACAATTATATGTAGCAGTCTAATAACAGATTCACACCTATAAACAGAAATGGACGGAAACTAAGAAAAAAGTACATGGTTCTATATTAATGGTTGGAGACTTCAATACTTTACTATCAATAATGAATACACAATTAGACGTAAAATCAAAAAGGAAGCATAAGACTCAGAATAATGCTACCAATGTCTTAAAAATAACAGATATACAAAACACTCCAACAACTGCAATATGTACACTTTTCTGAAATTTATAAGAATATTTCGCTGTTCAGTTTATAATAGTTAATTCTTGGAAACAGTCCAAATGCCCATCAACAAGAGACTAGATAAAGAAGATGTGGGAATTTTGTAAAATGGAGTATCACTCAGCCACAAAGAATGATAAATTTAAGTCTTTTATACTCAAATGGATGTACCTTGAGGACATACCTTGAGTGAAATAATAGGACACAGATGTGTTAATATCATATCACTTCTCTGGTATGAGAAATTGAAGGGGTAAATGAACTCCAAAATGTATGATAGGTAATGTGAAATAGGAAGAAAAGATTCAAAAGGAAAAGGGAAAAGGCCAGGTAGGAGTCAGTAAAGGGAAAAAAAAAATTGATGGTTAAAAGAAAGGAAACAAAGTTTATGTATATAGCGGGTGGGGGTTGAAGAGAGGGCAGGGAAATGGGAAAAAATTGGAATCAAGATGGGTCATGTACTGGTACAAACTCTCAATGTTGAATGTGATCATAATACATATATAAAATTTACCAACAAATCAATTTAAAAAATAAATAAATTTGTAAAACCAAGAAAAATGAGAAAAAAATAAATGGTGCTGGGAAAACTGGGTTTCGATCTGCCAAAGATTAAAACTAGACCTACATCTATCACCATGCATTAAACTAAAATCAAGGTGGATTAAAGATTTAAATATTAAAACCTGCTGGAAGATAAGATAATTAGAACTCTTGGAGACAGTGGCTTAGGGAATAACTTTATCAACAAAACCTCAATAGCACAAGGAACTAGCACAAAGAATCAACAAGGAAACATGGGATCTCATCTTATTAAAAAGCTTCTGCACATTAAAAGAAACTACCAACAGAGTGAAAAGACAACTTATAATGTGGAGGAAAAAGATTTACCAGCTATTCTTCAGACAAAGGTCTACTATCTAGAATATGTAGAGAATTTAAAAGAAATCAGACCTTCCTAAATTTAAAAACTCAATTGAAAGGTGGGCAACTATCACATTATTTTTCTTCTCGTTATTTACCCCATACCTTCTTTCCTTTTAAATATTTTCTATTTCACAACATCAAATATACATACTACAACTCATTTACATCTTCATTTTCTCATACCAGAGAAAAAATATGATATTTACACATTTGTGATCTATTTATTTCACTTATAGTTGGTGGGGATTGCAGGATGGGGGGAAGGGAAAGAAAGGAGAATCAAATCATGTCATATTCTGGTACAAACTCTCAATGTTGAATGCAATGATGATGTGTATTCATAAGGTACCAATAAAGATTTGAATTTTTTAAAAAAGTGGGCAACTGGTATAAATTCTCAATGTTGAGTGCAATCATGATGTGTATATATACCAATAAAGATTTGAATTAAAAAAAGGAAAATTACAAAATATCTTGCTATGAATAAAAACTAAAGCAAAACATAATAAATCTCAAAGGATATAGTAAAATTAGTCTTCAGAATTAAATTTATATATCTGTTTTAAAAGATGAAAGACTTGAAATCAATAAATGCATTCTCTATTTTAAAGACCTGGAAAAAGAAGACCAAACGAAAACCCAAGCTAGTGGGAGGAAAGAATACAAATCAGAGTAGAAACTCATGAAGTAGAAAATATGAAAACAATAGAGAAAATCAATAAAACCAAAAATTTTTACTTTGAAAAACTGACACATTTTCCCAAGATTGACTAGTGAAATGATACAAAGCACAAGTTACTACAATCAAAATATGAGAACCTTACTGCTGGCCTCAGAGAAATGAAAAAGATTACAAGACAGTATTATAAATATTTGTATGCCAACACATTAGATTATCTATTAAAATGAATAAATTTCTAAAAACATGTAAAATGCCAAAACTGATTCAAGGAATGCAAAATCTTAGCTCTTATGTATAAACTTATTGGAGCTAACAAATGAATTCATCAAAGTTAAAGGATGATCAACGTACAAAAAATGCACTATATTCTTAAGGTATGTCCATTTGAGTATAAATGACTCAAATTTATCATTCTTTATGGCAGAGTAATATTCCAATTTATTTTTAAAAAACACAATGCACCACTAAAGATTTAAATTTTATAAAAATGCATATTCATAAACACTAGAAATGATACATTCAAAAAGAGAGTTAACAATCCATTTACAGTAAATCAAACTAATAAAATATTTAAGAATAAATTTAACTAAGGAAAGGCAGGGCTTGTGTAGCTTCAAAATATATCTAAGAAATAAATTGGACACGTGTAAAAGTAGCATTATCTTTCTTGCGTGAGAAAATGAAAGTGTAAATGGGGATCAAAATGTATAACAGATACTGTGAAATAGGGAAAAGTTATTCAAAAAGAAGGGGAAACCAGCAGGGAGGGAGAAGAAAGGAAGGAAGGAAGGAAGAAAAAAGAAAAATAGAGAAAGAAGGAAAAATGAAAATGAGGTTTTTATAAATAGGGAGGGAAGAGGGGTGAAGGGGGAGAAAGGGAATAGGAAAAAGAGGAATCAAAATACACTATGTACAGGTATAAATTCTCTAAGATGAATCCAATCATATATATATATATATATATATATATATATATATATATATATATAACCAATAAAATTAAAATTTTAAAAAGGAAATTAAAAACGACAAAGAAAATAGTTTCTTCAGCACTGATGCTCAGAAAACTATCCTCAAAAAAGAATGAAGCTACATCCTAATGTCATATCACATACAAAATTAAATTGAAATGAACCTCAAAAACATGCTAAGTGAAAGACCCAAACACAAAGACTGTACACTGAATGATCCTACTTATATGAAATGAACAGAACAGAAAAATACAAAGACAGAAAGCAAATTAGTTGTCAGGGGGTGATGAGAAGACAGAATGTCATATCACTGCTTAATGCATACTGGGTTTCCACTCATGAGAATCTGACAAGTTCTGGACCTAAGATGGTGGTGATGTTTGTATGACATTGTGAATGTGTTAATGCCACTGAATTATATGCTTTAAAATGGTAAATGTTATGTCATCTGTCTTTTCCCACAATAAAAAATATTATTCAATTCGGTCCTTCCACCAATTCAGATTGTCTATCCCAATTCCCCAGATTTAGTGGTATTTTGCAGAAAATATGTATAATTGTGGCCCAAATTCATAAATTAATGAATGTCTCTCCACATATTGCCAATATTTGATTTAGATCCTAACCTATTTTTTGACTTATATAACCAATGACTGTTTCCCTTCATAGACTCATAGGTTAGGTTCTAACCTAATTTTTTCTTTTTTGTGGTACCTGGTATTGAACTTGTGCCTTTGTGCTTCCAAAGTAGGTACAGTACCACTTGAGCTAAATCCCTGGCCTCGAACCTACTTTTCATGTAGATAACCAAAGGTTGTTTCTACTCAGAGGATCTTTTGTCATCAGAATCAAAATAGAGCTTTATTCTGACTGGCTGTACTAGTTACTTTCTTGCTGCTAGGACAAAATACCTGACATGTGCAACTTAAAGTACGAAAGGGTTATTTTGAGTCATAGTTTTAGTGGGTTCTGTCCGTGATCAGATGGCTCCAAGGCAGAAATAATATTAGGGATGGGCGTGGTGGAGAAAATGGGCACAACTCATGGGAGCCAGGAAGCAGAAACAGATGGAAAGAGCTAGGGACAAGAAGATACCCCTCTAGGTCATATCTCCAGTGAGTTGCCTTTTGTGACTAGGCCTGATCTCTGGATATTTGACAGTTTTTGGAGACATTTTAGATGTAATCCATAATACTGTTCAGTTATTTTCTTTATAAATTGTTTCTGTTTATTTTTTAGATCCGAAGATTATTTTTTTTTCCCAAGCTGTGTCCGGACCATGCAGAGGAGATGACGTAGCTACTTCATCTCATTTGACAATAGCCCAACCTTAATTATTATATCCCATGTGTATAACTGCTTGTATCATGGAGAGATTACAGCAGCAAATAAATGGGAAGCCAAGGTTATTTTAAAATTGATATCATTCTAAAAGACTTTCGCAAGTATAACCCAACTAATTACACACATATCAATTTGAAAATGAAAGTGACTGATATGAGCAAAAGCTACTAATTTGCCAGTTGTTAGCAGATATTACTTAGCTTTAAGACCTGAAGATAAACATACATACATATTCCCTCATGTATCTACTGACTTTTCCTATAGAGGTTTGTCAATCAAATAATACTACATGCCTGAATTTGAAAGTATAAGGGATTTGTGCTAAAAGTCTCTATTTTTTAAAACTGAGGGTAATGGCATACTCCTGTAATCCCACACTCTGGAAGGTGAGGCAGGAGGATCACAAATTTGAGCCCCACATAGGCAACCTAGTGAAACCCTGTTTCAAAATTTTAAAAAGTGTAAAAAAAGGGCTAGATGTAACTCAGTGTGAAGGTTTTGAGTTCGATCTCCAGTACTTCAAAAGTCTCTATTTTTGTTTTCATGAAATAACTGAAAACATCTGTAAACTACCACTTCTGAAAAACTGTTCTGTTTATAAATTCAAATGGAGATTATTTGGTTTGTAGAATGGGATGGAAAATGTAAACCACAGTGCAAATTGAAGCCAAGATTGGTGGCTCCTTCCCCAAACAATCATTCTAACTTCGCCCTTTTGTTGAACTATAGTAGTAGAAAAGATAATACAAGAAGAAATGATATCTGAGATGGGTAACTCTCCTTCAGCCTGTCCCTTAGAATGTAGTTGATACCTTCTTTTCTGTCAAGATCTTTTGTGATGAATCCTTTGTTTGTGGGTTTTTAGGTGACTCGTCATCAACGGCGATGTCTTCAAAGGCCTTAGAAATTGTGTCATATCGGATGGGAGTAGGGCTGAGGCTAGCCGGGCGTGGACGCAGCTGTGACATCTGCTGGAGGAGAGAATAGAAGAAAAAAGTAGAAACCTGATTGATTTTCTCTGAGTTACTGCTACTCTCTCATTCCTTAATTGTTGGAGAAATAAAAACCTTATAAAAAAAACATAGGCCCAGGAAAGAATCATGAATCTCCCTGCCTTCACTTCGAGTATCTACCTAAAGCAAAGGTTACTCACCTTGATTTACCTCTGATTTACCTCTGAGTTTCTCCACACACTTGCCAATCCCCAATAAGAGCAACTTCAAGTTGCTCAGGTGATCAAAACTAGAATCCCAGTGTTATCTCCTTAATGTTAGCTACAAATCTTGCTTGATTTTGATGTGTGTTTTAATTTTGTGTCTTGTCAGAAGTCCATATATTGGAGAGGTGAGTTTGTGGGTAGAATGTGAGTCTAGGATTAATATCTGAGCTACACTCTTTGCTCCTATTATTCCAGGAATTGTCTTGACTGGAACTTGGCCATGTTATTTATCTTAAAGCTATCAAGATTTATTTTTTGTAGAATTTTAAAGAAACTTTACAGACCTATGACTCAGAGACAGAGTGCTTGCCCAGCATGTGTGAGCCCTTGGGTTTGAACCTTATTAAGAAGGGAGGGAAGAGAAAGGAAAAAAAAAGAAAGTGGAGGGGAGGGGAAAAGAAGAGAGGAGAGGAGAGGAAAGATCTTGTTCTAGGTCCCTAAGGGGATAAAATTTGGTCATTGGAGTTCTTTTAGGAATTTAGCAGACTAATTTAGGAAGGAAGAGGAGAAGAAAGGGAGAGGGAGGGAGGGAGGGAGGGAGGAAGGAAGGGAGGAAGGAAGGAAGGAAGGAAGGAAGGAAGGAAGAAAGGAGGGGAAGGAGGGAGGGAAAGGCAGGCAGACCACTACAAGTCTGGTTTTGGTTTTGTTATCTGGATTTTCTTTGGAGCTCAGTAGACTAGCTATAATTCTAAGATTGAAGATCATGGCATATTTGACTTGGAGACATTGGTCTTTACCATAGTCTTTTTATGTGAACCGAAATCCCTGATTTTATCCTGAACAAATATTGGCCAAGCATCTATAACGTGTAAACACCTGATTCCAACAAGGATAAGACCCTGTGCATAGCTCATGGGAAGAGACAGATCAACCATCCTCAAACTCAGCTCTCATAATCAATATGACTGGCACTACTTCTCTTAGTGCCAGGGCAAGCATTTTAGAGGTTTGCCCAGTTTGAAAGGCTGTGTTCTTAACCACTGTGTGCTCTTGTCTCTTTACAATAAGAACCAGAAAGAAGAAGTTTCATACTGAGGGCAAAGTTCAGGAAATTTAAAGGCAACAATCAGAATAGATGATATGCCTATTTTCTTAAGAAGAGCTGCTGCAGAGGAAGAGTAGGCCTGAGGGCAATAAGGAAAAACAGCTCTGCAGTCTTGTGTTTTTAAATGACTGAATTTAATTTGATTCAACAGCAGGAGAATACTAATAATACACTGTCACATCTTCTTAATTATGTGTGCTCAAGTAAAGAGAAGATAAAATGTCTTAGTAATCTAAGCACCTACGTTCCTAACACTTCAAAGGTGACTATCTGTCAGGGATTAAAATTGGCTCAGTCCTGCTTTTTCTCTGTTTTGCTCTGCAGTACTAGAAACTGAACTCAGTGCCTTCACACTGAGCTACATCTTCAGTTCTTTCATTTATTTTTTATTATGAAACAGAATCGTAATGCAGTAAGTCACTAACTTGTCCAAGTTGGGCTTGAACTTGCAATTTCCCTGCCTCAGCCTCTTGCAGTGTTGATACAACAAGCATGTGCTGCCATGCCTAGCTGAACAGAGGTTGCTACACAGAAACCAGAGCAAGTATGTGTGGTATTTACCAGCCATATCAGAAATAAGCTCTATTTACTTTTTTATGATTTTTGAGGTACTGAGGATTGAATACAGGGCCTTCTACATGTCAAACAAGTGCTCTACAATGAGCTAAACCCCCAGTCCTCCTACTTAGATTTTGTCAAACGCAAAATAATCAGCTTTCCAGTGGAGAAGTTCACCTTCTTGTATGGCCTCCCCAGTTACAGGGGCTTGGGAAAAGAAGAAGCCAGTGAGTATGAGTCACCATGACCAAGCCTGGCATTGTGGTACGTGGTTACTGGGGTACTGAACTAGGGACTTTGTGCTTGCAAGGTAGGCACCTGAACCACTGAGCTAAATCCCTGACCCTTGAATGATTTCTTTAACTTCCTTGAGTCTTCATTCAATCCTCAAAAGCAATTCTTTGAGATAAATATTAATATCAAATTCATTACAGATAAGGAAAGGAAGTCTCTAGAGAGGCTAAACAACTACCCATGGTCACACTTCAGTAAGGGACAGAAAATTCAAGCACACATCTGTCTGACTTAGCTGTCCCATACCCTAAACAATTCTACTCTTGTTACCTCAGTGAACTTGGAACCTGCAACCCAGACTCCATTTTTTGGAAAAGTTCCAGAAATAGTTCCTGTTCTAGGCAGAGTTTTATAAGTCTGAGATCTATGCAGAAAAAAGAGAAAACTAAGACATTAGTGTGCCAAAATAATGAAAGTATTATTGGGATGTAAGATAAGTAAATGGTAATACAAGGCAATACCATGTGCTGGGCAGTATATATCTTGTATAATTTAGTGACTTACTGCATTATAATTCTGTCTCATAATAAAAAATAAAGAGCTGCACTTATACATCTTCTCTTTCAGTGATAACAATAGCCATGTAGAGCAGAATCAACTAAGAGTCACATACACATTTTTTAGGGAGCAGAGAATGGAAAAAAAAAAAGAAGTATTCTAATTAGACACCAGGGCCGGGGAGTTAGCTCAGTGGTTCCAGCACCTGTCTTGCAAGTGCAAGGACCCGGGTTCAATCCCTGGTAACCACATACAATACTGGGCATGGAGACTCAAGCCAGCAGCAGCCAGTACCACACACCACAGTGCTAGGTGTGGTGGCGCCCACCTGTAATCCCAGCACTCGGGAGGCAGAGGCAGGAGGATTGCTGTGATGTGAGTTGGAGGCTGAGCTCAGGGCCAGCCTGAACCATAAAGCAAGACCCTGTCTCAAAAAAACCTAAAAAAAAAAAACCCAACAATAATTAGACACCAGTATTTAAGTTCACAATTACCCGCATAGTTCTGCCCCTCTGGAACTCTGTATAAGGGTGTGATTCACTTGGTGATCTTTCAAGCTCAGTTTCCGACATGAAGATGCTCTCATGGGAGAGGACTTTGTTTCCCATGCCGCTCCTGGAGAGAAAAGAAAGATTCTGTAAAAGCAGCCTAAAGTTGGGCTGTAGGAACTGAAGACAGATGTGTATTCACAACACAGCCTGCCAGAGATACCTCAGAAGGATTGTGGGGAAGCATATGCACTGGCATAAAAAGCTGTCCATAAGATATAAAGCGAAAAAATAAAAAGCAGTATGCACCCATTTGAGATATACACATATATCAAGTAAATCTGTAGTTTTCATTCAGAGAAACACATCTAGAGGGATATCCATTAAATTGTTAGGGATAGCTGTCCCTGCAGAATGGCAGTACAGGGAGGAGATGGACTTCTATTCCCTACTTTTGCACTTCTGTATAATTTGAAGTTTCATTGAAATGTAGTTTACAAACCATACAATTCACCCACTTAAAGTATACAATCTTATAGAGGCAATTCTGGAGAATATTACATAGAGTTATTAAAGCTCTCTTACCTCCAGTTTTCTCTTTAATGACTTTGTTTAGATTTGTTTAAATATATCTAAGGTCTTCCCAGATGTTGGAGATTTTTATTCAGCAGTTTATTTTCCTCCTACACACAACAGCTCTATGATACAGCTGTCTTATTTTCAAATTCATCCCATATACCACTCCTGTCCCTCTTTCCCCAATCTTGCTAAACAGCTGAAAATTCCTTCTAATTATGAATGGAATCCAGATAGTTTGATCAAAATTATGTTTTAAGGTAATTCTGGGGAAAGTTAACAACAAATAAAAGGATAAATGCACAAAAGACTCCTTTTGGGACATGGTGAATATTTTAGATTTTAAAATTTAAAGCAAAGTCATCACAATAAAAGAAAACTACAGACAAATATTATTATAAATACAGATGCAAAACTCTTCAATAAAATACTCGCAAACTGCATCCAGTAACATGTAAAAAGAAGCATATGCTGTAACAAAGTAATGTTTGCAAGGAATGCAAAGTTAGTTTACAAAGGAAATCAATACATATAATATGCTGCATAAAAAATGATAATTTCAATAGCTGCATAAAAAAGTTGCAAAAAGCTAACATTGTTTCCATCAAGTATACTCTGCCTTGATAAAGGACACTGATAACAAAACCACAGCAAATATCCTACTTGATGTTTAAAGACTGGATGCTTTTCCTCTAAGATGAAGAATAACACAAGGATAAATGCTTTTACTACTTCAATTCATACTGTATTGGAGGCTCTAGCCAGGAAAATTAGGTAATAAAGTGAAATGAAATGCATCCAGAGTATAAAGGAAAAGTATCTCTATTTGCTGATGACATGATTGTGTACATAAAATCTCTTAAGAAATCCGCTAAAGGGCCAAGGATTTAGCTCAGTGGTTCCAGGACCTGCCTTGCAAGTGCAAGGTCCCAAGTTCAATCCATGGTAACCACACACAACAGTGCCAGGCATGGTGGTAATCAGTACCACACACCACAATGCTGGGCATGGTGGCTCACATCTGTAATCCCAGCACTCAGGAGGCAGAGGCAGGAGGATTCCTGTGAGTTACAGGCTCACCTAGACTACATAGTGCTCAGGACCAGCCTGAACTACAAAATGAGACCCTGTTTCAAAAAAAAAGAAAAAAAGAAATCCACTAAAGTACTAATAAATGAATTGAATAAGATTGCAGGGTATAAGACCAATACCCTCAAATTATATTTCTATATACTTAACAATTAAAAATCTGAAGAATTTAGAAATACTTCCACTTATAATACTATAAAAAGAATAAAATACTAATAAATAGGTCACAGATGTGTAAATATATCTTTTCTCTGGTATGAGAAAATGAAGATGTAAATGAGTTCTAGGATATATAGTTGATATTGTGAAACAGAAAATATTTAAAAGGAAAAAGGGTATGGGGGAAATAACAAGGGGGGAAAAGAATGTGATAGTAATAAAGAAAAAAGGAAACAAAGCTTATGCATATAAGAGGTGGGGGTTGCAGGGTGGGTGAGGGAAGGGGAAAAATGAGAATCAAGTCATGTCATATTCTGGTACAAATTCTCAATATTGAATGCGATGATAATGTGTATTTATAATGTACCAATAAGGGTTTCAATAAAAAATACTTAGGTATAAATTTAACAAAGATGTACAACTTATACTCTGAAAATTATAAAACACTGCTAAAATAAATTAAAGACCTAAATAAATGAAAGGTCATCCCATGTTCTTGAGTTGGAAGATTTAATCTAGTCAAGATGGTAATACTTCACAAATTGATACAAATTCAATGGAATTTTTATTGAAGTTCCAACTTCAACACAATGAAATACTGGAAAAAGATAAACACAAATCGATGAAATAGAGTTGAGAATTCAGAAACAGACTCACATATCCATGTTTAATTGATGTGCAACAAGAGTGTTAAGACCAATCAGTGGTCTTTTAAATTTTTTAGTGTGTATTTGCAGTATATGTAGTTTACAATCATCTTGTGGAGTGGGTACAGATATATAGTACAACTTGGTTCTTTTGTAGATCCCCTTCCCTTCTGCCTCCTTCTCACCTTCTCTAAATCCCCTTTCCCCATTTCAGTTCTAATTGACATCTCATGTGCATCTATATGTAATAAAATACCACTCGGGTATAAAGGACAAATTTGAGACACTTTTAGGAAAATAGATGCTCCTGATAAATATAATGCTGAGTGAAATAAGTCAGACACATAAGCTTAAATACCATATAGCATCTCTTAAATGAGTAAGGCAAATAATAGCTTTTACAATAAATTGCTAGAGTAAGTGGATGTCTACATGCAAAAAAACTATATGCTTATCTCATACCATATATAAAAATTAATTCAAAATGAATCAAAGACCTAAATGTAAGAGTTAGAACTATAAAATTCTGAGAAGAAAACATAATAAGAAGTCAAGTCTTCCTAGATTTGGCAATGGATTCTTAAATATAGTATGATAAGCTCAAGCAACAACAGCAACCACAAAATAATCAAATTTCAACGCATTTAAAAATATCTGTGGGTTGTCTTAGTGGTAGAGCACCTTCCTAGCAGGTCTGAGGGCTCGAGTTCAATCCACAGTCCTAAATAATTGCTCTTCAAAAGCTACCAGTCTGCACTGGTGTTATAGTGTTGAGCGTAGCTGCCTTCCAAAAGCTATTAACAAGAAAATAAAAAGCGCAAAGGCCTGTGTTTGATCCTCAGTAACCACGTACAACAATGCTAGGTGGGGTGGTGGTGACTCATGCCCACCAGCAATCAGTACCACATACTATAGTTCTGGGCGTGGTGGCTCATGCCTGTAATCCCGGCACTCGGGAAGCAGAGGCAGGACTGCTGTAAGTTCGAGGCTGGCTTGGGCTACATAGTGAGCTCAGGGCCAGCCTGAACTGCAAATCGAGACCCTGTCTCAAACAATAAAAAAATTTAAAAAATAGTTACTGCATCAGATAGTAGTTTATATTTTTCACTGAGTTATGAATATAAATAAAATATATACATTCAAGTGCCTGGCGTGGGGGTGATGGCTCATGCCTGTAATCCCAGCACTTGGCAGGCAGAGGGAGAAGGACTGCTGTGAGTTTGAGGCTCTCCTGGGCTATGTGGTGAGCTCAAAGTCAGCCTGAACTACAAAGGGAGACCTACCTGGAAAAATAAGTACACCATAAAAAATATTTACATATATTCAAAGTTTGGAGAATCTAAAAGAAGTGAAAAAACAGGACAACATAGCAAAAGAAAAATAGTAAAAATGCATTAAAATTATCTAAAAAGACTGACAGGTAGAGGTAAACCATCTCATAAACTAGTTAAATTCCCAATTAATAAGAATCATTTTGAGTCGAAAACCAACACTGGTATAAAGCAATGGTTAAAAGAGTTTAAAGGTAATACAAACTCTTTAGGTCAATGATGGTAAATCATTTAGAGACTTAATGGACAAACTGCAATCCAAAACCCACTTATTTGTAGCAAAATACCAACTCTGCACTTAAATCTGAATCCTGATGTTGGAGTATAGAAAACACAACTGTTTTCCAATGCTTAGTTGAATGGAACAACTTGACTCGTGCGCCAAAAGGACTGAGTGCCCACTGTGGCAAGTGTGCCAGATTTGCCACTATTGCTTTAGGTCACAGAAACAGAAACATCCTTATTTGGTAAGAAATAAGAAAAATGCAAGATATTTCACATTTAGAAGACTTTGTGTGGTAAATACTATGTCATTCAAATATATATAAGATCAATTTTCAGTATTTTAATGTGGGTGGCAACTTCAGCTATAAACTGATATAGACATGCATATTTTAAAATAAATGTTTAAAATTAGTGAATTTTATGCACTTAAAGTTTGCTGAATAACCCCTCAATTACAAAGAGTATATGTAAAAACAACAGACAGAAAACATTAAGTGAAACAAGGTTGACTTTGTATGACTACTTACACGAAATGTCCAGAATAAGCAAAACTTATAGAAGCCGAATGTAGATTACTTAGGCCTGGAAGGGTGGTGAAGGGGGATGAGGGCAGACTGCTCATGAGTATGAGGTTTATTTTAGGGAGAAACAGAAATGTTCTAAAATTAAATTTAAAAATAAAAATCAAGATATATTACAAGTAGGTGAAAGCCAGGCTTTCACTAAAATTCAGCCAATTTCAGTCATTGTGACTCCAACTCATGGTGACTCCACGTCAGCCAAAAGCAAGGCTGCCTCTTCAATCAATCCTCAACGACCCGCCTCTGTGCATGGTTCAACCAATCCACAACTGTCCCCACTTGTATGTTTATGCCCTCTACGCTTTATTATAAAAGCAACAGAATTTGCATTAAAGACAGACAATTCTCAGAATGCTCCCCAGAGTCTGCGTGGTGACTGCACACTCGCCCTCCCTATCTGGGCCTCTGAACCTGATCCTTGGCCGCACACCACCTGGATGATGAGGACTACAACAACTGGCACCCAACATGGGGAAGTGTATATCGGGTAAACATTGAGGTGTCAGGTGGGCTATCCTTTGTAGGTAATCACTAACAGTGGTTCTATGGCCTCTCTTTCTCAGCCTCGAGAAGGCCGAGTAATCTGGGAAGCTTGAGTCAAGTGAGATCTCCCCTCTAAAAGATGGGTAATTTAGACAGAAAATCTCAGGTTATCCTCCTTATCCTAACCCTCAATTTTTTTCCTTCAGTTCTACAGAATTTCAGTGCCTAAACCCCCATGCCAAAGATGGCTCTGAACCCATTTCTCTTCCAGGTTTTTTCTCTGTTTCTTTTGGAAAACCCATCATTTCTGGCTTGGCTCCTCCCAAGCCTCCACATAAATATGACAGGCTTCAGAGCAGGGGGAAAAAAGTGACATAATGGAAGTCCCTCCTCCAAAATGGTGACCCATTTACAGGGTGCTGCTAACTTGTGGCTCTCAAAAGCATAACTCATTGAAAATGGAGGCTGCTTCTGCCTTGGATAAAAATAATAGGTCACCTCCTCCTGCCGTTTTCTCAAACTTTCCCAGTATAAAAACACAACAACTTTTCAGAACAAAGCAGGCAAACTGTCCACACATGCAGTACCTGTGGCCCTCTATTGCCTCTTGGTCCCCTTCAGTCTTCTGGCATAAACCTCTGAGGCTTAAAGCCGAACACCTTGTGGCAAATGGATGTCACTCATGTTGCTGCCTTTGCTAAACTAAAATATGTCTATCCAGCATTGACACTTGCTCTGGTTTTGCCTGTATGACAACAGCTATGACAGAAGAAAAAAACAAAACAAGTAATCTCCCACCTCCTTATTTTCAAGACCCTATATTAAAACCTTTTCTCTATATTTGTCATTATATATAATACATATAATTCTAATAAGATACTCTTTGTTTCATTCTCTAATTTCTTTTCCTGCAAAGTTTTAACTTCTGTGTGACTGATTTCATGTAATTAATTGAAACATCTAGCTATGTATATATATATTTTAAAAAGGTTTTTTTCCTTCTATGCCAGGGACTGTAACAGACTCTAATTGGTACACTGTACATGTATCACAGCTCTGAGATCTAAAATTGTTATAGATACTAAAGATTAGATAGTAAATGACTTCCCTAAGATTCTATAGGTGGTAACAATAGAGTCAAAATTTAAACTTAGGATTTCTGGTGCTATCATCAGTGATAAGTTGTCAGTACCAGTGGTTCACAAAGTGAGGTCTCTGGACAACAGCATCAGCATTCCCTGACAACTTGTCAGTAAACTAAATTCTTGGGCTACATCCCAGATGTACTGAGAGACACTACATGTAGCACCCAGCAATCCTTTTTAAAATTCCTTTTGGTGACTGATTGATGCTGAAGTTTTAGATTCACCACTCTGTATTCTGAGGACAGAATGATCAACCTCCAGCAAAATGTCTGATTAGTATCTCAGTTTGTGCATCTATTGAGAATCAAGTAGAGGGTATCAACGCTACAAGAAAACCAGAAAGATCCTAAGATGCCCATCTTACAGGGGAGAAAATCAAGAATCAGTAGGGCAAACTTACTTTAGTCAGACTATTGCAGATGTACCTTTTTGCCTCATTTCTGTTGTGAATGTTTTCACTAGATAAATACCCACAATTTTAAAAATTTCATTCCATTTCTATCTTTTCTCTTGGGCTTTGAAAAAGGAGCAGAACTAATAGCCAAAAAAATATTGCAAGCATCACGATTAAAATAGAAAATGTTACTTAACATCTGAAAAAGACTTAATTTTCAATCAGATGAGATCTTTCAATTCCAACAATATATTCTTAGCAGTGGGTATTCCTTTTTATCATATAAATAATTTTAAAATATATATTTGAGTTTGAGGCCACTCTGGCTTATATAATAAGTTCAAGGCCAGCCTAAACTACATAGAGACCCTGTCTCAACAAACAAATATATATGTGTGTATGCATATTATATATAAATATGTACTGTATATATGTATGCATATATGTATATGTATATATACATACACATATATATCTAAAGTATAGACTGTCAAGAGTGTAAAGAAGTAGAATCCATGTAGTTTCTGTAGAACCAATAAAGATTCTGTTCTAGCCACTTTGGATAGGTGAGAATTTTTTTCCTTCAACACAAGTGCCAGCCATGAACTAATTTCTGAATATAAAAAGATAAATAAAATATAATCACTTTAAGCCAAAGTTGCTCAGCACATTTAAGTAGAGAATCTTTATGCTGAACCACGATGTATATTTTTCTAACATTACCTAAAAGCAGACCCTTTAATTCTGAAGCTGTCTACCCTGACCATAAGTTTAGAGCTGGCTGCTTTCCCAGAGTAAACCCCTTTTCTATCCCTGTTTTAACCCCCAAATTTTTTAAGACCAACAGTCGCATCCAAAAGATTACTTATAAGCTTGAAAAAATCTATGGACATCAAACCATACTGTTTAGAAAATATCACTACAGATTAAATATACCAATGGTCTTTAATAAGAGGGAGAGGGTTCTCTTGTGTCTTCCTGCAGGATTCCAAACAACTGCTCTGGATCCCGGTGTGCAAAGTCAGCCAATATAAGCCACATTGCCACCCTCCAAAATCAACCCCACTGGTGACATGGGGAGCTCTTAAAAATCCCTGTAAACAAGCTTACTGCATGGCTTCCCCAAACTCCAATTCCTGGGCCAGTGATGGTGATACTTCTGGTGCTGCCCGTACTGGCAGCAGCAGTGCTCAAACACAAGTATGTTCCTTTGTCTCTAACCCCCAAAAGAGTAACTTAACAATGTGGTCCATGCAGGTATAAAGTGTTTCTATTTCTCTTGTTTTAAATCATAAAAGATCTCTGTCAATTGACCTACAAAGAAAATTTTTGACCAGTCTTAAGTACAATTACAATTAAAGTACAATTAAAACTATACAAGAGGTATTATAATTCAGTTTGGCCAAATATATTTAAGTGCACTCTTAATTTTATAGATTGTCTTATATGTTTGTCTGTTTTTCTGTTTGTCCAATTGTACAATTTGTCTAATTGTTTTGTTTGAGCTCAAAATAATTTCTCTTTTTCATCTTTAAATTTTTTTCCCTAAGATATATGCACCTATAATTAAGTTGATTTTCAGATAAGTGTTTTTAAAGATATACCTTTCTTCCTTTCTGTAGGGTGATAGCTTATTTAAGTGATGCTCAAATTTATTTTACAAAAACACTGTGTGTCTTCCCCTAAAAGCTTTAATTCAAGCAGGTTTTATCAGCTGCAGATAGCATGTTTATTGCCACAGTTTGGTTCTTTTTAACTAAAAAATACATAAATAATAAATAGGTAAATATTCTCTCCTTTAAATAACCCTTAACGTTGATGATACTGCTAAGTTAAACTTCCCTTGGTGAACAGAGGAGCAGCTGCCCAGAATATAATTATTCTGGTATTTGTTCACTAATGGGACCACCAATATTTTCACAACCTTATGAAAAACTCGCACCAACCAATATTGCCTCATTGTTATTGCAAATTGGTGCACTGGTCATCATCAAAGGTTTTACCTCTAAAAATGTTATTGTAAAATATTTATATTGGTCAATTCTAAATTTATTATTATGATATGTTTACATTACTCATCTTCAAAATATTAACTTCTAAAAAAAGGGGGATGTGTTTTTACAAAGATGACTTTGGTATGAAACTACATTGAAGGATGTAAGGTTTTATGTAATTGTGATACTTGTTATTACTTCCTTATTGGTGTACAAGATGTATTTATGCTCCATAATTATATGTGTCTTCAACCTTTGTGTATGATATTCATCTTTTGATTCAGACTTCTGCCTTACATTTTTGGGAGAGTAAGTGTATCTAACAATGGCTATTTTGCGGTAGAGACTTTTATGTACACCACAAAGATTATGACACAATTGTTATACTAAAATATTATATATAGTTCTTTAGTTAAAGCCCTTTTCTATTAACATTAGACAGTTACTCAACCACTAAAACAATTATGATTGACAACTGTTAATAATTATCTAACTGTGTTTTATAACTAAATGTCTTTTATGCAATAGATTTATAGTAGTTTGCGTTCCTTACTGCTATTGCAAATACTTAAGATACTGATCTTCTCTCCTGGGTATTTGACAACTAAAGTTTTTTTTAAAATTGAAATCTTTATTGGTACATTACATATACACATCATGATTGCATTCAACAATGAGAATTTGTACCAGTATATGACACAACTTAATTCTCATTTTTTCCCATAACCCTACCCACCCTACCAACTCCACCCGCCATATACATAAACTTTGTTTCCTTCCTTTTTGTTATAATCTCATTCTTTTTCCCGCTTCACTCCATTACGCTTTGAGTGTTTTCTATTTCACAGTATATAACATACATTCTAGAACTCATTTACATCTTTATTTTCTCATACTAGAGAAAAGATACAATATTTACACATCTGTGACCTACTTATTTCACTTATGAGGATGTCCTCAAGGTATGTGCATCTAAGTATAAATGATTCAAACTTATCATTTTTTTTGACAACTAAAGTTTAAGACACCAAAACTAAAATGGTAACTGGGCTAAAAAGGCAGCCAATATTTTGGCCCTGGCCTTCTTAGATCAAATACAACTACTAAAGATCCAAGAAAGAGGAAACTTTCTCCACAAGATGCTATGATTCTATAAAAGGTTGCTAATGGAATGTCACCTAGAGAAAAGAAAAATCTCCCATGCTTCTGAAAACAATACTTGGCCTAAGCCAGGCCATAGCATATCCTGATGGCTGATACTATAGAAGAACTGAGAGACTGCACTGTTCCAAGGTACTGCCTGAAGAGACTTGTTTGACCTTGGTAGTAAGGGATTAACTTTATTTAATACAAGTCTCACTATAACTTATTCTTAAATATTCACTAGAAAAGAAGAAAAAATGATAATTGGTTTTACTTGCTTATTGACTATAGGATGCCAGATTCATACATTAATACAATGAAGGTGTTATAGATTCTGTTTTATTAATATCCATCAGAGATATACTTTGTAAACAGGTTTTGTTGCCAGTTTACAACATGGTTTTTATTCAAGGCCCATTGTTAGGTATAGGTTATTTTGGCTCTTTGAAGCTTGTTTTTGAATTGGTCAGGAAAGACAGGGTTTTAAATTACATTTTTAGGCCCAGGGACTGAATTTAGCAGCGGGCGGCTACGGAAACGGCGACTGCGCCACCGAATCTGCATCACCGAATCTGCACCAGGGTTGGAGCTAACTGGCCTCCAGGCCCATGCTGGAAGAGCACCCAAGGACTGAGTTTAGCAGTGGGCGGCTCAGGAAACGGCAACTGTGCCACCAAGTCTGTGTCACCGAATGTGCGCCAGGGTTGGAGCTTACTAGCTTCCAGGCCCACGCCGGAAGAGTGCCCAGGGACTGAGTTTAGCAGCAGGCGGCTCGGGAAACGGCGACTGTGCCACCGAATCTGTGCCGGGGTTGGAGCTAACTGGCCTCCAGGCCCACGGCGGAAGAGCACCCAGGGACTGAGTTTAGCAGCGGGTGGCTCGGGAAACAGAGACTGCAGCACCAAGTCTGCGTCACCGAATCTGTGCCAGGGTTGGAGCTTACTGGTTTCCAGGCCTACCCCAGAAGAGCGTCCAGGGACTGAGGTTAGCAGGTCAGTCTGACTTTCTCCACAACAACTGCAGAAGTACATCCAGTCACCTTGTATTGGTGAGTAGGTGGGCCTGTTGGAACATCAGCCCCTACCATTGCTGCTGCACAGGGCCTACAGCCTACTGGCCTCCAGGCTGACTGCACAAGTGAGCCCAGAGACTCTGTATTGGTGAGCAGGCGAGCCCATTGGAACCTCAGGTAGCACCATTGTAGCAGTGCAGGAGCCACAGTCTTCCTGCTTCTAAAGCAGACAGGAGAAGGTGTTCTCACTGTATTGATTGATTGCCTCATATGGTATGCCAGAATTAGGGGTTTTTCTTTAGGTCTCAATACAGACTGCAAACAACAACCCAGGAAATACTGCTATTTTAAGGTTCCTAACTATTAGGAGGAAAGTGACTTGCAACAAACAGTGCCAGAAAACAGGGCAGGTCAGAGATGAAGAAACACTCAAAGTCTCAGATACAAAGATCCTCACCTCCAGGTAACACAGAGGGAAGGGAAATAGAGAAGTTTGAAGCCCAGTCTCCAGGGCCCTCGGAAATGGTAACCAAAGCAGATCTAGTAAAATGGAAATCAGAACTGATCTCTGAGATGAAAGCAGAGATATTGGACACTGTCAACACAATGATTAATAAAGCTAAAGAGGAAATCATGGAGTTGATAGAATCCAAGACAGCAAAAGCAATGGAACCTTTTAAACACCTACAAGCAGAAGTCCAGGA
>PVIR01005902.1:0-69302 GCA_004026965.1 Petromus typicus
AAAATCCCACTTGCGTTACACACTGGAAATTTCGTTCTTATTTTCTCAAGAGACTTTTCCATGATTTATGTGGCCGGCCATCTACAAGCAGCTTGCTGCATAATAGCCGGAGTTGAAAAGAAAACCCATTTCCATTAGGAGTGAATAGCTGGGTGAGCGCAGCCCCGTGCACACAGTGTGGTATTTCTGAATAGCAAAGAATGAGTCACTGATCGCAGAATCCGTGGCCACCTTGAAATCACTATGCTGTAGGAAAAGCTGGGTAGAAAAGATCAGTGTGATTCCATTATATGGGATTCTTGCGGAGCAGTTAACGCTAAGTGGCAAGAAAACAGAAGCTGCTTACAGAATGAGGGAGGAAGTTATTTAAAACGACACAGGCCACAGTCTTTACTGGCCTGTGCAGGGATTGAACCCAGGACCTTGGCACTGAGCTGCATCTCCAGCCCATTTATTGAGACAGGGTCTCCCCAAGTAGCTGAGTGGCCCAGATAAGCTTGACTTTGCAGTCCTCCTGCCTCAGCCTCCCACAGGGCTGTGGGATTACAGGTGTGCACCATTATGCTGGCTAAGGACTCTGATGTTGGAGACGCTCACTGTTCCTTGCTCCCATGGGACGTATGTCTATAAAAACTCATAAAACAGCTTAAAAATTGGGAGCACGATGGCATACATAAACTGTCTTTCGAGGTCTTGGGCCACGTTGTGGTTCTGTGAGTTCCGAAATGAGACATTTGTAAAGAAAAACGGTTTCTTTAGCCCTCGCACAAGGCCGGAGCAGGTGAGGACATTAGCTTGGCGTTGGTGAACGCCGCCTGGTGGCGGGCGCCGGCATCGCACGGGGGCACAGCGAGCCCCCAACAGCGGAGGCCCAGCGCCGGGGGCCAGTCCCGGCCGTCAGCCCCAGTCCTCCGCAGGGGACCGGCCCCTCCTCCAGGTCCCTGAGGCCACGCAGTCAGAACCTCACTGTGGGTGTGAACTCCCAATCTGAGTTCGGCGGGACCTTCACACCGTGATGCAACAGGGTGAATGTAGAATTGGAGAGTATTCTGGTGACTCGATGTCCTGGGCAGCCAAGAGTGCCAGGAGTCGCGTCTATAAAATCTACGTTGTGGGCCGGGGATTTAGCTCAGTGGTTCCGGCTCCTGTCTTGCAAGCGCAAGCACCCAGGTTTGATCCCCGGTAACCACATACCATACTGGGTGTGGAGATTTACGCCCAGCAGCAACCAGTACCACACACCACAGTGCCGGGTGTGGTGGCTCACACCTGTAATCCCAGCACTCGGGAGGCAGAGGCAGGAGGATTGCTGTGATGTGAGTTGGAGGCTGAGCTCAGGGACAGCCTGAACCACAAAGTGAGACCCTGTCTCAAAAAACCTCCCAGAATTGCATTTATTCAGTTCACCATGTTTACTGCGAATTGCTTTCTTTCCACAAATACAGAAAGGAAAAGGCTTCTCCCCTCTCCCCACTCTCTGCGGTTCTCTCCCCAGCAGGAAGTTCGAGGGTCGTGCGCGATTTCCGAGCGCGGTTCTCCGCCTTCCCCACTTGGACAGCCTTTGTCCCAAACCGAGTCCGGCCAGCGACGCGGAGGGCCGCGTCCACCCAGCCCCCAGAGTCCCCTCCGGGCCCAGGCTCTGCCTGTTTCCCGGGTGCCCGCGCTGCGCCTTGGGGCGCACCCGCGCCCTCCCTCCGCGCTCGGGCCACCTGTGCTGCGGGCCAAGCGCCACCAGGCGGAGCTTGGAAACTCGGTTTCCTGTCTTCCGGCTCGAGTCCGGGAGCTGAGACCGGCCGCCCTCCGGAGCAGACGCCTGTTCGTGTGGAGGACTGGACGCTCAGCGAGGGCCGGAGTCTGACGCCCCCACGCCCTGGCGCTCAGGCCGCTCCGGAGCTTCCGGGGCACGTCGGTCCCCCGCTCCTGCTCGCGCCGCGCCCCGCGCACTGGTCCCCCCCGCAGCCCCTGCACGCACGCGCGGCCCCAGACCGCGACCGAGCCTCGCACACCGAGCCCAAGGCGGCGCGCCCGTGCCGGTCAGCGGGCAGCTGTGGGCGGCCTGGGGGGCGAGAAGGCAGCTCGCACGCCGCTCGGAGCGGGCTGCTCCCACCGCCCCTCGCGGTCGGACGCCGGGCGCGCCCAGCCCAGCGTCCCAGGCGGGTCAACAGAGGCGGCCTCGGTCTCGGGAACGACCTGGGCCGAGCGAAGGGCCGCGGCTTCGGGAAGGGCCGCCGCGCCCCGACCGACCCGAAGCACCGGGCGTCGATGCCTCGGGACGAGGGCGTCCCGCTCGGAGCGCCGCGCCCGGACAGAGCCCCTCGGAGACCCCGGGAGACCGCGCGCGTCTGGTCTGCGTCGTCGCACACGAGGGCAGCTCGTGTCGCTTTTATCGTACTTTATAGTCAGATGCAGGAAAACACGCCGATGTCGGCTCGATAATGGGAAGACGTGCGGCAGCTGCCGGGCCTCCCGCCTGGCTCCCGTCCGGTTCGCCCCGCGCCCAGCGCGGGCACCGAGGCGCCGGTCCCGGACTTCCAGCCCCCGCCTGCAGGTGGCGCTGCGCGCCGGCGCTGGGCTCGCGTCCGCCTCTGCGTCCCGTGGACTCCGGCCTCTCTACGCCCGCGCCCGCGCTGCGGTCCGGCTCCACGGCTCCCCACTGAAGGGCGGGTCTCGTAACCGCCCAGTGCGCTCCCGGCCCCACCGCCGCCCTCCTTACGGCCCCGAGCTGCGGAGAAGGTGGAAGCGACTCACCACCCACACACAGCCTTTACGAACAAACAAAAGCAACATTAAAAAGTTCTGATCTTGCTGGGAGTGGTGGATCGACCTGTAATCCCAGCACCCTGGAAGGCTGAGGCAGGAGGGGCACAAATCGGAGCCTACCCGGGCAACCCAGCTGTTAAAATGTCAGAGTTACCTACATTGTAAAAAGGCCCACCAGGGCTCCTATCCCCCAACCCTCCTCTCATGGCCATAAACTTCTCTGTCCTGTAATTCGTGTCAGTTAAAGGTAAACTGAACTGAGCCTCCTGCAAGGCGCGAACCTTAAAAGATAACACAGCTTCTGATAGGTTAAGCCACCTCAGCCCAGCTCTGATGTGAGCCCACCTAACTCCGGGTCTGTGTCAGACCGCTCTTGTGCACACCTACCCCCCTTCTGCCTTTCTCTCTCTCCTTTCCTTCCCTTTTCTCTTCTTTTTCCTTCCTTTGTTTTTGCTTGCTCCAAGTCTCCTGCTGTGGGAGCTGCTCACCTTTACTAAAATCTCCTGACAGATATACTGGAGTGTGGCGTGGTTCTCCAGCGTTGTCAGGTCCCCACCTTAAGAGTAGCTACTTAGTGAGACTGTCTGGAAACTTAACAAAGAAGAAGGAAGGAAGAGAAAGTTAGGAAGGCTGGGATATAGCTCAGCATGAGGCCCGCAGAATAACAACAAAGTTCTGGGCCTGCTGAGGGTTTTGTCCTGAGCAAGGCTGGCGGGCTGGTGGGCACAGCAGCACAGCACCTTTCTAACCTCCTGCTTTTCTCCTTGGCCCCTCTGCCCTCTGCCCCTGAGGGAGGCCATAAAAACCAGGATCCCTTTCCCTGCCCCAGGCCACAGTTATAGTGTCTTCCCCCAAACCACCCACCACACCTGCCCTTACCGTTCCAACTTCCAGCCACAAGGAAATTCCGGGCTCGCGGTGGTTCTGTGTGATCCTGGATCTCCTTTCATGGAGCCTCTGGCCCCAGCTGGAAGGAAGGAGCACCCCAGAGCCCGAGAGCACTCAGACTCCTGTCACCCTTCTGCCTAGCTGCACTCCACCATCCTTCAAGTCTAGGCAGAAAAACAGCCACTTCCCTGGGTCTTGGGGTCTACCCTTCCACAGGTCTCCAGTCCTGGCAAATGGTGATGATGTAAATCTGGTTTTTGTCTGTTTGTTTTCTAAGGCAAAGTCTGCCCTTGAAGTCTGGTGATCCTCCTGCCTCAGCCTCCTGAGTGCTGGAATCCCAGGTGTGCACCACCACGCCTGGTTTAAGAAAATGCATTAAACCTGTTGGTGAGTGTATGCCATGTTTCCTTGACTACTGTAATAGAAGTGATGGCTGTGACCCTGGTGACAGGGATGAAAGGGATGGCGTCTCTGTCTCTACATACAGGCAACGAGCCAGGCAGAATGTGACCACCTTGGTCCTCCCCTGGCACCCGACTGCCAGGCTGCCCATGGCGCTGTGGCCTGTTGGCTCTTTGGCTTCCTCTCTCCAGTCTGAGAAGTCACCCGCCTGCCCCGAGGGGAAGCATTGTGGGAGTCGGTGTGCCCCTCAGAGAACTTCCACAGCTGGGCACAGTGGTGCATACTGGTGATTGCAGAACTTGGGAAGCTGAGGCAGGAGGATCACTGAGTGTTCAAGGCCAGCCTGGAGGACATGGTGGAACTTTGTCTCAAAGAGAGGGACAGAGAGAGAAGACACTGCTGGACAGACTACGGGAGGCTGCAGTTGTGGACTAGGCTAGCTGTTGCTCGCCCTCAGGGACCAGGCCATAGCAGCCCTGCCTGGCGCTGAGTTCCTCAGAAAGACCCAGGAGAGCCCAGTTTTCCCCTGGGCTAGTGGGGTGCAGCCCTTTGAACCTGCCCTGCAGGTGGCGTGTCCTTTCTGCCCGCTGTACCTGTCTTGGTGGCCCTGGCCCGTCTGGCAGCCCCTGTGTCCTGTGCAGGGTACCAAGGGGTGGGGGCACCTGGCTCCTCTCCCAGGCTCCACAGCAGCTGTAGGAAATCCCATGGAAGTGAAACCCTCTCCCGGACCCCGGCCAGCTGAGCAAGGAAGGTCGGAGGGCGGCTCTGTCATAGCTCACCCACCAGGATGTGAGCCGTAGGCCTCTACACCGTTGGCCCGCAGTCTCAAACTGAACTGTTGGCACAAATGATATATATATTATGTTTTGTTTTGTAACTTGTTTTGTTTTGTGAAACATGGTCTAGCTTTGTAGTGCAGGTTGCTCCTGAGCTCACTGTGCAGTCCAGACATGTCTCAAACTCATAGTAACCCTCCTGCCTCTGCCTCCCGAGTGCTGGGCTTACATGCGTGAGCCACCATGCTCGGCACTGTGGTGTGTAGTACTGATTGCTGACCAACATTATTCTTTGAGGTCTCTGGGGATCCAATCTGGGACCTTGCACTTGGAAGGCAGATGCTAGAACCACTGAGCTAAAAATTTCCAGCCCTTGTTTTATAATTTTGAGGAAGAGTTTTGCTGTATTGCCCAGGTTGCCTTCAAAATCATGGTGATGATCCTCCTGCCTCAGCCTCCAGAGGCAGGATGCCTAGAAATAGTTTATAATTTTTAAATTTTTTTTTATTCACTTATTCCACAATGCTGGGGATTGGACCTGGGGCTTTCGCATTGATCCTGTTATTTCTCATCTTGACACAGGTCTCACCCAGGCACCACTGCCCAGGCCGGGCCCCGACACAGTTCCTGACATTTAAGAGACGCGAGTGATTGCAGTCACAGCCTGCGGACGTTAAGAGGGGGGCCCACTGGAGGAGCTGAGGTCCCAGGGCAGGGCCTTGAAGGATGCAGAAGGCCTCTCCTCTGGTTCCCAGCCGAAGGTGGCAGAGCGCGGCCACGCGCTTGTGGGAGTCGGGGAGGGGAAATCAACCTTCCCCACATGTAGACTGGTTACCTTGGCATTTAGTCACAGTCTCGTGGAGCCGTTCAGGCAGGAGGCTGTGGTCACAGCCGGGAGCTTGCCATTCCCGCCCCTCCCACTCGGGCCGCCCTAGCCGAGGGTACAAGTACCAGTCCCACTGGGCAGAGCCAAGGGAGCGCCAGGGAACCCGCCCCGCCCCGCCTGTGCCCAGGGTGCCCACAGCAGGTGGGCGCGAGTGAGTCAGAGAGCTGCTGCCAGCATCATCTCAGTTTGTGATTATAATCGGAACACACTCATTACTGCAGCCATGCGATTAATATCGCTTCGCTCCAGTCCGTCGGGCTGCCTCCTGCCCTGCTGACCCGGACAGAGCCCGGCCTGCTGAGTGGACAAGACTGCAGGGCGTCACGATCTGCTGCCAGCTCTGCAGGGTTCATTATCACAGTTGTTCCTCCTGGTGCCCGGGAGGCAAGTGCTGCCTTGAGGCTGCAGGAGCTGCTGCAGGGCCAGGAGCCGGGGCCAGGGCAGAAGCCAGCCTGTCCCCCCGGCAGGCAGCTGGACGATGGAGTGACCATGTCCCAGCTGCAGGGCCTGTCCAGGAAGGCCACCGCACCGCCTAGGACGCTGGGCACCTTCTAGCAAGTAAGCTGACGTCAGCCGAACAGTTTATCGCATTCACACACTGTGGACAGAGTCCCTGTGTAATGTGCATAATGCTGTGAACTCTAACAGCCATTCGCTGTACAACACAACATATTCAGTAAATGGGAGGGGACGGCGCGGCCCTCAGTGTGCAGCATTGCGGAGCTGTGATGCCGACCGTGTTAAATGCCCTGTCGACCTAGTGTATCTTCAGCCTACAATGAGCGTATCTGTATTGTAGACAACAGGTAACCCCCTTGGAGACACGGGAATCTGTCATTGTCCTTGTAATACAGAAATGCTCTTGGTCAAAGGGAACAGGTTCTCAAACTGGATGTGGTGGCGTACGCTTGTAAGCCAGTACTCTGGTAGGCTGAGGCAGGAGGATCCTGAGCATGAGCTATGCCTGGGTGAATATTGCATGATGTCCGTGTCCTCTGGAGGAAACGCCTGGCCATTGAGATTACCCTCATGGCAGGCTCAGCACACAAGGTGGCTTTGAATCCCACCATCACTCTGTAGCTGTGTGGCTCTGAAAAAGGCACCCACCCTCTCTGACCTGTGGTTCCTGGTGCTGAGGACACACTAACTGCAGTGGGGCAGCCCTGCACAGTCTGCTGAGATGACACCACTTAGCAACAGGGCCAGCCAAATTTCCTGTGCAATGTGTGCGCGAGTTTCCTAAGGGACAGGGCTGCCCTCCATGCGGCCTTTGCTCCTTCCCAGCCCAGGCCAAGCGGTCACTGTCACCCACTGCGGCCTTGTCTCCCGCTGAGATGTGGGCCTCGAACTCATGAACTCCCAGGCTGGCCTCCGTGATGGCCGATTCCAAAGCCCCTCCGTGTTTCCTGGCATCCGGTGCAGCGTTTGCCCTGTGAGGGCACCTTGCTGTGGGCTCTGCAGCTGGGCAGGACCCGAAGTCCTCTCGGCTGCCCCCGGGCACAGCCAGCCTCGTCTTCCTAGGCACGTCCTGTCGCGCCGGGACGCCCTGCGGACCCCGCTGCCTGCGGGACAAACCCCGCCCCAAACGCGGCCTAGCATGGCGGAGGGCAGCTCGGGCCTGGCCAGCTCCGTGCCCGCGGGTGTGCCGGGCGCTCTCGAGTGTGTGAGCCACGCGGTGGCTTCCTGGAGCGCACGCGGCTCCAGCGACAGACTCCACACGGACGCACTTCCGTTTCCACGCTTTAATCTGCACTCAGACCAGAGCGGAGCTGGGCGGTTCGGGCGTCTCCCGCTGGCACAGCAACCCGGGCCGGGCACAGAAGGCCGCCGCGGGCTAGACCCGCCGAGCCCGCCAGGTCCCCGCGTGGCCGGCAGGTCCCGGGTCCGGGGGTGAGCCGGCTCCAGGACCCCGCGGCGGGCCTAGGCGGCTGCGTGCGCCCGCCCGGGGCAGAGGGACGACCAGGGCCGGGCGGGCAGGCTGAGAAACAGGAAGCAGGCGCCGGCCAGCAGCAGGACGAGGCCGGCGGCCACGCCGCAGCCCAGGGACCAGGAGAACTCGAAGGCCAGGCGCGGGCCCAGCGACGCCTCGGGGCCGAGGTCCCGGTTCCGGAGCAGAGCCCGCACGGACTGCCGGAACACCTCGACGCTCACCAGGAGCAGCAGGCCTGCGGAGAGGACGGGGCTCAGGGGCGGCCACTCCGCGAGCGGCCGGCCGGAGGGGCGGGGCCAGAGCGGACCAGCGACCGGGCCACGGGGCGTGGTCCAGGAGGTCGGCCCCGCCCCCAGCGCGCTACTTCGGCCTTCCGCTTTCAGCCTTGGGCTTGAAGGCCGAGGCAGGGACTGAAACCTTGAGCCCCAGTAATCTCTTCTTTACATGGTGGGTTTGGGTGTCGAGCCCCAAGTGACAAGGAAAATGACCACGACAGTCACTCCGTATTTTTTCTTTTTCTTTCTCCTTCCTTCGTCTCTCCCCTTTTCTCTCTTTCATCCCTGGGTATTGAACCCAGGGCCTTTGCACTGAGTTATATCCCAGCCCTTTAAAAAAGTTTCTTATTTTCAGCCACAGGTCTAAATTGCCACCACACGCACAGTCCACTCAGGGTCCTCGAGGACCTGGGAGACTTCATGCACCGCCATTGAGAGGAACAGCCTAGCCGGCCTCTCTTCCCTCTCACTGCCCCGCCCTGGCTGCACAGCCCAGGCCTGCAGCTGTGCACTCACTGGGGCCGGTTCCTGGCCCGGGGTCTGCAGAGCCTTGACTCACGGCTGGAAATTAAAGATGTATATGAACATTGCCATCTCTGTATCTATCTCTCTGCCTGACAGGCATCTTCCTGCCTTCAATACTTTTGTGACACTGCATACACATACACACGCTCATGCACACACATTGTGTGTATACATCCGCGTCCATGTATGTATGTGCACACAGATGTATACCTGTGCATGCATATGTCAGTAAATCAGATGAACTAACATGAGCGAAAGGAACATGAGAAACTGAATTTCCCCCTTTATTTAAAGAGATTGCCACGGCAGTGGAAAAATAATAAGCACATAGTGGTCATTATTTTCCATTCCCGTGTGGCACTGACTGTGCAAACTCTCTCCCAGTCTGTCCTTCCACAGGTCTCTACCTCACATGCTAACTGGGGCCGCTGCACTTGCTTGTGCAAGGTCTGCCTAGGTTTATGCATTGGTCTTCTGTCCCCCGAACCTGTCTAGTGTTTTACGGCTTTGAGCATTTCATTTTATTGCCTCCATCACCACCACCTGCTGCCACAACTGTCACCCGAGTTGGGTGACTCCTATGAGTCCTCATTACCAGCTTGAGTGTCTCTCTGTGAGAGTCCTCCAACATGCACCAACACTGCCTCAGTGATGCCCTGAACATGTTTTCTCCAGACTTTCATCCCGGTGGTAGCTGAACCATTATCTGTGTGATTATGAGCTGGCCTTTCCCTGTCGGAATCTCTTGACAGCAAGCGCAGCACCTGTCTTATTCAGCCTCAGGTCTCCAGTGAAGCTTGTATAATTAAAGATTTTACCTCCCACCACAGAAAGCATTTGATTCAACAAAGAAGATAAGGGCCAGAGAGAAGGAACTGTCCCAAGGCCACATATAGTTTAGGATAAAACCTTGCCACTTGTTTTCCAGCTAAACATTCATTCCACGTGATGCTCTGAGCCTCCACGGATCCCACAGGACACAGTTCCCCAACTGCAGTGGCCGCTGCAGTGAGAAGAAGTTAGAGTGAGCCCTGGTTTCATGTCCCACCGTGTCACTGGTGGTGTGAGCCATCTGACTTGTCTGAGCATCATATTCTTGTCTATAAAACAGAGAAAGCAGTCTCTCCCTCAGACCTGCGGAATGATCAGTGCAGCACAGGCAGGGCCCTGAAATGTCTGCTCTGCTGAGGACTCTACCTCACACAAGGTGTATCTGGACTTATCTCCTGGATACAACAGCCCTAGCAGATCCCAGCTCTTGATCACAACCACTTTGGGGACATGCTAAACCCAGCCAGCAGCAGATTCCCCTGCTTCCAAGTGTACAGCAGACTAGGGACTCCAGGCCCAATTCAGAGAAGTGTTTGGAGAGCATCCAATTCCTAGCCAAAAACAGGATTTGGAATGCGTTTGTTTTTTTTTTTTTTTGAAAGGGTCTCACTTTGTAGTTCAGGCTGGTCTTGAATTCAGCCTCCAACTCAGCAGTCCTCCTGCTTCTGCCTCCCAAGTGCTGGGATTACAGGTGTGAGCCACTGTGCCCAGTATTGTGGTATGTGGTACTGATGGCTGGTGGGTGTGAGTCACCACGCCCAGTATTATTGTATGTGGTTACTGGGGATCAAACCCAGGACTTTGCACTTGCAAGGCAGGTGCCAAAACCACTGAGCTAAATCCCCGGCCCTGCTCTCATTTGTTTTGAAATTTCTGTAGTTCTTGAATTCTCTCCAACTCCTGACGTTTAACAGTGCTCAGAGAACCCACCCTCCATTTGCAACAATCCTGGGGACCCAGGACTCAAATCGAAAACATTATTTGGAGACCCTCTAATCCTGAACTAACAACAGAGCTTGGAATTCTCTCATCTTTGAACTTACTATAGTCCTGGAACTTCAACTTCTGGAATACGGCAGTGCTTAAGATCTCACTTCATAGCATGCAACAGTATGTAGACATCCCATCTCCCAGCATGCAGCGGTGCATAGAGATCCCATCTCCCAGCATGCAATTGTCTGTAAAGATCCCACCTCCCAGCATGCAACAGTGTGTAGAGATTTCATCTTACATCATACAACAGTTCATGGAAATATCAAATCCTAGCATGCAATATCTTCAATCTCTAGGTTCTCAACTCTCACCTGAGAGGCCAAAGCAGACAGCTCCCACTCGAAGCAGGAACTCTGCACCTTTGCTGAGCACCATGATAATACAGAGGCACCCCAAGGCCATGACCACCAGGCCCAGCACTGCTATCACAGCAGCTGCTAGGTTCACCTCTGTGAGGAGGAAGAGGGAAGAAGAAGAGAACACAGGATACAGACAGTGGAGAGCATACTGCCACAGGGACCCAGAGGTGGGAAGATGCAAAATGCAGGAAGAGGTTGTCCAGTGTGTGACGGTCACTCTGGTCACCAGCTTGCCTGGGCTCAGGGCCTGAATATCCAGTAGAAACTGCTGTGTACATGTCTGAGGGCATTTCCACAAGCACAGGCCAGCATAGGAAGACCTGACCTGCATACGCTGGGCACTGACAACAGGCCCCAGTGAATGAAAGCTGACTTTCTCTCCAGTCTCACGTCCATCTGTCTGTCTGTCCATCTGTCCACCTGTCCATCTGTCCTCTCCTCATCCTGCCCCTTTATCCTGAGAGGAGTCCCTCTGCTCACCACATGTTCCCAGCGTGAGCTCAGAGGCGACGGAGGCGGCAGTGGATTGGGATCCGCGAACTGTGAGCCGAGCCCGACCTTTGCTTGGTGCTCAGTCCCCGGCACAGAAACCTGACTGACTCACAGCCCAAGGTTCACTTTCACAGTTGGAGGAACTAAGACTTGGAAAGGTCTATGTTTTTGCCCAAGCCAAAGGGCAGAGAGGGCACAGAGCCAGGGCTAGAAGGAGTTAGGGAGTCACAAGTGTTATCATCACCTGGTACCCATTTGTTAACAAGGTGCAGAAACCCAGGCAGCAGCATGTGAGGGTGAGAAGACCCAGGCGGGAATTTTCTCCAGCTGCTTGCAAGCCGGGGACTCTGGAGCGGTCCCGAGTCCCTCTCAGCACTAGCCCCTCCTCTGGAGTACAGGACCAGCCTGCACCTGCTGGGTCATTGCAAGCATGCAAGGTGCCCCGGCTTGTGGGGGTGGTGCCAGTGTATGCCCAGGGGTTTCCTCAGCTCAGGCCCAATGATCCAACAGAGCTCCCCTGGCACAGAGAAAGGGTACACGACCTGCCACATGTGGTGCACACTGTGTTTTAGCTGCATCGTCTCAACCCCCACGGTGAGCAGCTAAGAACCCAAGGGGTGCCAACCCGGAGGCCTGGGGCCAGCAGCAAAGCTGAGCTTAGAGTAGAAAGGGCAAACTCTTCAGAGTTGTCTTGTCCTTTACATTTTAAATTACATCTCAGTGGTGCATGCCTGAAATCCCAGCACTGTAGGCTGAGGCAGGAGGAGTACGCCAAGTTCAGTGACCAGCCAGGACTATATAGCAAGATCCTATCTCAAAAAAAACTAACTAGTTAGTTAATTTTAATTCAACAAATAGAATTTAAAACTCATTTCTCTTGTCAGGCCAGCCACATCCTCAGACTGGAGAGCCGCTTGCGGTTGGTGGTGGCCCTGGGTCCCCACACGTGGAGAACAGCTTCCTTCCCACAGGATACAGCTAGAGGAACCGTGGAGAAGTCAGCTGGGGGTGGCGCCTGCTGGGAAGAGCGTCCCAACCCTTTCTGGGTTCTCTTTCTCCTCAGGGCGATGGAGATAAAGCCAGGAGCCCGTCCCTACACTGTGCATAGCTTATGGCCAGTGCCCGACTGAGAGGCGCCAAGTTCTGCACACAGAGCAGGACTGTCACTTGCCTTGAGTCACACAGCATGTGCCACAGGCACAGGAGTCCAAGCGCCAGGCCTTCAGAGCCACCAGCCTCAGCCACAGACCCCAGGCCCCCACAGACCCCTGGCCCCCACAGCCGTCTCACACTGTGGCCGGCAGCACCCCCGTCGCAGCCGGAAGTCCTTACCTTTCTTTGTGGTTCTCTGGAAGATGTGTGCATTCTCCCCCGTGGTGAAGAATTTAAAGTAGGTACAGTTGGCTTCTGCAGGGAGGAGATAGAGGGTGCCAGGAGTTCCCCTGTGCCCATGGGGCAGCTGAGGGACACCTGCTGCTGCACGGGGAGAGGCCCGAGCTCCCTGGGTCCCTGATTTTCCGTCTTTAAAACGAGGTGATAATCTCTTTCCTGGCTCCTCCACATGGGTCTGCCAAGGGTCAAGTGGGATTAGAAATGGATCATCGCTTTACTCAACAAAGATGCAGGCCTGGGAGGCGAAAACCCAAAAAGCCTCCTCTCCAGCGGGGGAGCAGCGTACAAAGAGCTCCTGCGGATTAGCAGGGGGCACAGGCGCGCAGCCGACAGCAGCGGGCACAGCGGTCACCCTCCCGAGCGCGAGGGGCAGCACTGGCCCGCAGGGATCAGAGAGTGGGAGCTCGAGTCAGCGGGGAGGGCCCGCTGGCATGAATGGACGGCAGGATGAAAGGGCTGACCAAGGTCTCAAGGCTGGTGAGCAGTGAGCGCAGCTGGGGCCAACTGCCCGCGCTTCGGGAAGGGCTGGGCCGCGCTCTGTGCATGAAGCGCCTGTGTGCACTGCCTGGCTGCTGGCCAGGCAAGGACGGCCCCGTGTCCGAGGGAGGTGCCCTAAAGATGGGCACCTGCCTTCTGCTCCATCTGGGTCTGCATCGGGACCCCCAGGACGCTCTCACTCCAGCAGAGGCATCCAAGCACGTGGCTCAGATTGGTCCCCTCACTAAGCAACAGCACGGACTCCATTATTTCTGAGGGTGCCTCCCCCAAGAGCCAGCCAGGAGCACAGATGTGATGCTCACTGCAGCTCTGCTTACAAATAACAAGGAGCAGAGTGCCAAGCGAGTGGGACACACCTGTCATCCCCACACTCAGGAGGCTGAGGCAGAAGGATTGCCGTGAGTTTGAGGCCAGCCTGAACTACATAGTGAGACTCTGTCTCCAAGAGAAAAAGGGAGGGCCAGGGATTTAGCTCAGTGGTGCTGCATCTGCCTCTCAAGTACAAGGTCCTGAATTGGATCCCCAGAACCGAAGCAAGACAGACAGACAGACAGACAGACAGAGACAGAGAGGCTTGTAATACAAATGTAGGGGTATGATGCGCCAAACTTTCTGTACATTTGATCTAAGCAACCTTCTACTTTAAAAGGGACAACTTTGTAGACTGCATTCTGGAGCCAGAACTCCCTCAGAATTCACCTGGCCTGACCCACTCTCTCATTCCACAGAGGGGGAGACTGAGGCCCAGAGAGGAGAGAGGAGGCAGAGAAGCACAGGGGTGAAGGGGGTTAGGAGGCTTGGCCTGAGGGAGGAGGGCAGTCTTCACATTGTGGGAAGTGAGGTGTTCCTAGGGCAGTGTGGCCTGCCGGGCGCCTGGCTCTGGCTGCCAGTGCCTCAGGGACCTCGTGTCTCCCGGCCTGGAGGATCTGTGTGACCATTCGCAGGGTAGCATGAGTCACCCTGAGGCAAAGAGAAATCGGAGCCGTCTGATTTTGAAGCGTGGGCTGTTCTGAGATAGTGTGCTCTGCTGGGCAGGGTTACAGGACCATCAAGCTGGCCCTGTGCTTCTGGCCAGTAGGGGAGAGACACCCAGGCCGCAAGCGACCCCACGGTCTGCAGGGGCGGGAGGTGGGATCCCTGAGGACGCTAGGGCTGGTAACCACTCACAGGGCCGCTCTGAAAATCACGCTATTACACCTGAAGCACTTGGAACGGAGCTGGGCTCCATGCAGGCATCTCTCGTCTTCCGTACCACAGCGTCTCACCGTGCCGAAGCTTGGCTCTCCCTGTCTGAGACCCGGAGATGGGACAGACAAGCCCGGGGCTGAAGGGAGGGGCATGGCCAAATACGGAGCTCACAGATTGTGGGGGCCTGTCCTCCGACCCCATGTTGCTGTCAGACGCTGAGGACATCCTGCTTTGGACGCCGGGGCTGTAAAGCCCTACACTGGGAAGGAGGGGTGCAGGAAGGAGCCGGGCACTGAGGCTGCAGGCCCCCTGGGAGGCACAGAGATCAGACATCCTGGATGGGCCTCCGGGTGACCCATGTGCTCCCGGGTCGGCAGGGGTGTGCCACTGTACCCAGCTCCCGTGGGGTACAGAGGGCCCCGCTTCTGTGAGCTGAGGGCACTACATGGCCTCTTGGGGGAGGAGTGTGGCTCAGCCCCTGGCGCAGCACAAACCACTCCTTGGACGGCGAGGGTGTGGAGAGGCTGCAGAGGAGTTAAGAATGGTCTAGTGCCCAGTCAGGATGTTCAGAGATGAGGTGAACAGGAAATACAGGCGTCCCCGAGTCCCCAGAGGGACCTGCGGAGAGGAAGTGGCACAGACCCTGACAGTGGCGCCAGGGTGGGATGTAGGCTGTTTGTGGGGTGACCGCTGTCCAAGGGCGCAGGCTTTTGGGGTGGGCACAGCTGCAACTGAGTTCTAGGGACACAAGTGACATCTGAGGCAGCACAAGCTGTAGCTGGGGGAGTGGGCTGACCTGGGCAGGGCTCCCCCTGGGGCCCGGGATCGCTCTGGGGGCACTGGCGTCCTCTGGGGCAGGTTTTGTCAGTCAGCCCCTTCGGGGAGCCTCACCTCCGGGCAGCTCAGCAGGGCCGCAGGTGTCCCTGTTCTCCGGCACGTCCGCCTGCCACAGCCGCTTGGTGCACACCTTCCACAGCCCCAGGTGGGCAGCATCACACACGGTGCTGCCGTTGGCCTTGTAAGTGTTGAGCTCCACCCAGAACTCGGTGCCCACCGACAGCACTGACAGCGTGGCACCCACGGCGGCCAGCAGCAGCGCCAGCTTGGTCTTGCCCTCGCGCTCAGGAGTCAGGCCGCGCTTCTGCTGGCCCTGGGTGCGTCTCCGGCCCCTGGCCGCCCGCCGCCGGTCCTCCTCTTGCATGAAGAAGTTGGACCACATCATCGTCAGCCAGCGAGGAGGGCGGAAGCTCAGAAGCAGCGGTGTGGGCAGGGGCTTGAGAGACGGCAGCTGGCACAGGGGACTGGAGAAGGTAAGGTCTGGACCCCTTGGGGTGGGGAAACTGAGGCCGCCCCTGGGGTACAGGGAGACACCCAAAGGGAGATGTCTGCCCTGGTCTGAGAGATCCGCCGGGGTTTCTTCCGGCTCAGAGTCTGATGAAGGACTTGGGACTCGGATGCAGAAGCGGAAGAACCGAGGTGCCCAGAAGACAGTCACTGGCAGATCTGCTGAGCTCAGCTGGGATTCGGGGGAGCAGGAACTGAGGAGAGGGGTGGGGCCCTACCATTCAGAGGAGGAAGCCGGGCTGGCTTCTGGAGAGGAAGCCGGGTTCTCCCCTGGGGCAGGGAGGGGAACTTGGGGTCCCCAGTGGGGCTGCGGTCTGCGCTACGGATCCGCAGGCTTGGACAAAGCGTCCCGGCGTGCCCAGGACCGCCGGGGGCCTCTGGGGATGAGCCGCCCCTCCCGGGCTCCAGGCCCGCCCCGCTCCGCTCCAGGCCTCCCACGCGCGTCCGCGGCGGCACCCCGCGCTGTTCTCAGCGTCCCTCGCTCAGCGGGCCGGACCTCAGGCTGCCCAAGGACCAGGGCGCCCCGCCACCCCCGACAGGGCTATTTCGGGCGCGACCCGTAAATAACACCGCACCTGTCCCTGCGCCTGTTGCCATAGGGACCCTGGGTATTTTAAGGGGACTGAGAGCCGAGGGGGTGAGCCCGGGGGGAGGAGGAGCCGGGGGAGGGTCTCGAAAGGGCAGAGACAGGAGACTCTCTGTCCCCGAGGCCAGAGGACAGGCCGAATCCGCAGCGCCTGTGTTACTGCGGAAGGAGCAGGGCTGGGGTGCTGGCAGGGGTGCGGCGTGGGCCCTGCATCCGGGGCCTACAGGAGGAGGCCAAGCCTGGACTCCAGGGTTTGAGGGAGGAGGCGGCCCTGTCCCCTGCCTGGAAAGAGGTCTGGGGTCCTGGACTCCTGGGGCCTCAGCAAAGAGCACGCTGGAGCCAGGGCCCTCCCTGGGCCTGGAGGATTAAGGGTGGCTGTGTGCAGGTGGGACGGGCAGGGCTCCGGAGGGCCGAGGGTGACAGACGAATGAGGCAGAGCAGCAGTCCTCTTCATGGAATTTATTAGATGGGGCACCTGGGGGGACCTTCCATGCAGCCTCAGCTCCCTCAGGGGCAGGGAGAGGGACAACCGTGTGACATGGCAGCAGGGCCCACTCCTTTCCCCTCCCTCAGCCCTTGTGGCACTGCCCGGATGGCACCACCTTTCACCAACTCCTTCCCTGCTGTGGCTGCTCTAGGTGGGCAGTTGCCCAAACTGCCCGGCACGCTGGGCCCCTGGCCTCTCTGCCGCTGACCTTGGAGCACGTGTGTCCCCGGGTGTAACTGTCTGCTCGTGCGCCAGGCTGTCCCAGCAGACTACAGCAGGACAGAGCAGGAGGAAATCACCTGGGCAGCCACAGCACAGTCCTGCTCAGGGCCAGGTACACAGGCAGCCTTGGAAAGTTTACATGGGATGGCACGTGTGGGGCACAGGCCGATGGGTGGGCGATGAATGGCCAGGTGCAGAGAAATGTGTCTCCCAGCCAGGGACGGTGCCAGCTGGGCTTCCTAGGGCCCACAGAGCCCCCTCCATTGTTCCACCATCTGTGCTGTGTCCCCCAAGAGCAGGGATAGAGAGTGCATGCACGGATTTCTGGGCCTGGCACCTGAGAGTGGGTCTTCCTGGACACCAGAGGGGCATCCCGGCTGCCTGTGGTTTGTCTCCGCCTCCACCGTGCCTGCTCCATAGCTCCCTGGGTCCAGGTAGGAATTTCCTGTGTCTACCTCTCTGTCTGCCCTTGGCCCTTCCTTTCCTGTGTCATTTTCACACCAGATTAATCACTGTAATTACCAGGTCCCTCTCTTCTGCCCGCTCTCCCCACCTGCTGCAGCGCACACACACACACACACACACACACACACACGCACACACGCACACGCGCACGCGCGGGATTAGTGCCTCCCTCCTTCCCGGTCTGAGCCTCCTGCGCCTCTCCTGCGCCTCTGCGCCTCTCCTGCTTCCTGCCAGTCCACTGGCAGCCTTCTCTTGGCTCCCTTTGCTCCATGCCCTCACTCCCCCCCCCACCCCGGTGTAGGTGTTCCCAGGTTTCAGCTGGTCACCTCTCTGTCCACAGTCTAAGTCACTCTGTCCCACTTTGGGGCTGTAAGTGCTGTTTCCATACTTTTGCTGGCGGTCCTGACCTGACTGACCCCTGCATTAGCTTGAGGACTCGCCACTGCCCCATAGCTCTCCTGGGTGTCCCACAGCCGCCCCCCACTTGCCGGGTCCCAAAGAGGAAGCACTCTTGGTTCCTCCACCCAGACGTCATGTTTCTCCTGCTGTTGGGACCCAGCAGTCTCAAGCCCAACTTGGCTTCCATCTTCTCCCTCCTTGGCATCTCGCTGCACCCAGTGTGCCCAGCTCCCCCGCCTCCTGGGCTCCAGGCCTCTAACTCCTGCTTCAACTCCTGAACCCTGTTCCTAGTGTAGCAGCATGAGCAGCTAGTGTTTTGTTGAAATAAAAATACCCTCTCAGGGCTGTGCTTAGAACCGTGGCACCGGGAACAGGACCAGCTCTTTTCTTGGGGCTGCGGCCCTCCAGACTCAGGCTGGCCGCTTGCCTCAGGCCTCCTCAGGACCGCCTCCTCCCGCTTCCTCTGCCCACGTGGGCGCCAAGATGCCAGGCCTGGCCTTCTTGTCCAGCCTCACCCCTGCCTCTGTCTGGACCTTGCACTGCCCACTTCCTGTCAGCCGGTGTCAGTCACTGAAACAGAATCATGCCATTCGGCCTCTCCCTCGCGGAATCCCAGGAGCGCAGGGGCCCTTTGCTGAGCACCCATTCACTGGGCCTCGGCAGGGCAGTGACAGGGTGGCACTCGGGAAAAGGACAAGACATGAACCTCCCTCTACTACACTTGCTGCTGTCTCTATCGCTAGATCTTTCTTTGCAGTTCTTATTTATGTGGCTTCTCTCTTGTCTCTGCGGTTTATCTCTGTAGAGTCTAGGGTGGGGTTTTCTTTTGTTTTGTTTTAATATTTGCAACATCTCTCTTCTGACTTGGACTTTACATTGTCAGGGTCTATGTGGGCCTTCTCCCCTCCCTGACCCCTGCTCCACCCAGCTCTCCACAGACAGTTCCCGGGTTCTCCCTGGCTGCACCTCCCAGCCACTCCTTCCCGCCGGCCCCAGATGCTGTCCCTCCTAGAAGCCCTGTTGCTGCCCGAGTTGCCAAGGCTGTCCCTGGCAACCTGCACCACAGCTGACCTCTCCCCTAGACTGGGAGCCTAGGAGGGCAGGGCCAGGGAGAAGGATGCAGGGTCACAGCTTCCTCCACCCACAGCATGCTCCTGGCCATCCTTGCCCCGCGGCAGGACCTGCTCTTCCTTTTGACACCCAGACTGGGCACCACATTCTCCAGGAAGCGTTCTACCTCCCTCCGCACCACGGGGTCCCACTACACCCCCTCCTGTGCCTCCCTACGGATCCCACTAAGCTCCCACTGGAGCCAGTGCACCTTGGGGCCGGGCCGGATCGGCGTCCCGCACCTTAGCGGATATTCGAGGACGTCAGGAAGCGAGGGGCTGAATTAATGAGTGGTGCGTGGACCCCTAGGTCTCCGAGATTCCCTGCCCACCAGACTCTGACTCTGTACACAGGAGTCTGTGCGAGCGCTTCCTCCCCTGAGACGGTGAGAGTCCACAGGGCCTGTGGCCGATGCTGGGCTCCGCCTTCGCTCTGCACCGTCCTGCTGCGCTCCTGATTCACGCTGTTCCCCAAACTACAAGTCCCTGTCCACGCGGGCCTGCCTGTCCTGCCTCTTCCCCTACCCATTCCAACACACTCTAGAAGCTGCTCCCTGCCCTAGGACCTCGAATTAGCCGTTCTCTGTGAGGACAGCTGTTCCCAGCACCACCTGGCTGCCTCGCGTCCCTTCCCACGGAGCCTTTGGTAGCATCTCCGATTTCTCCTCCGCCAGGACTGAATTGGTGATGTCTGCGTGAGTCTGATTCACGTGTGGCTCCTGCACCAGACGTCCACTCTATGAGGATGTCGGGATCCTATTTCCGCCCTCTACCCAGCATTCCGGACGATGCCCAGTGAGCGTACAAAGGAGCGACCGCAGTAATGAATGAACCCTGGGTGCCAGTGCGGCCTTAGTACCAGTACTTGACGCACAGCAGGTGCCGGGTAAACCCTTGTGGCGGCGAGAAGACGCGGGCGCATGCGCGGCCGTCCAGGCCCCGCCCCCCGCGCCCTTCCCGCAAGCTGTCCGGGCGTAGATAGTTGTGGGTGACTCTAGGTTCAGTGTCACGGCCCCCTCGCCAGGAGTTGGGCTGGAGTCCCTCCCTCCCCTCCTCCCGCCCCGCCCCCACATGCACACAGCAAAACATTAAAAAAAATCTCAAAACTGCAAAAAACACCACGGCCTCCCCCTCCCCCCACAAAAAAATAAAACGCGTCGCTCGCCGGAGCCCCTCCCCTCCTGCCTTCCGACCCGGGGTCCCTGCTCCGGAGGGGGAAGGAAGGACAGCCCCGCACCCCGGAGGGGGCGCGCGTGGGGCGAAGGCCACGCGGTCTGCAGGGCGGGCACGGGGCGGGGCGCCCCGCCGGCGGCCCCTTGCACGCGCGCCCGCACACGCGCCCCGCACGCGCCCTACACGGGCGTGGTTTTCCTGTTGAGCGTGTTGGTGTTGGAGGCAGCGGCCTCCTTGGCCAGGGTCCCAGGCGCGGGCGCGGCGGGCGGCGCGGGCGGGGCGGGCGCGGGCGCGGCGGGCGGCCCGGTGACTGTGACGGTGACGCCGCCGCTCGCCTCCTTGGGGAAGGCGTTGTGTAGCGTAAGGAAGCCGGGCGCCCCCCCGCGGTCCCGCTCGCCGCCTGCGGCCCCCTGCGGCCCCGCGCCCCCCGCGCCGCCGAACCCGCCCCCCGCGCCGCCACTGGCCCCCGCCAGCCCCGCGGCCACGCTGCCCTTGGACGGGTCGCGGCTGAGCGTGTACATCGAGATGTCCGTGGAGGCGAAGCCCGGGGCTCCGGGGCCGCCGGGAGACGCGTCCCGCGACGGCGATGGCTCGCTGGAGCGGGAGCTGGAGCGGGAGCGGCGGCGGTAGCGGAAGCGGTAACTGGGCAGACGGAGGATGGCCGAGGGGCCGCTCCCGCCACTGCCGCCCGCGCCCCCGCCGGCCTTGAGCAGGTCCGAGCGAGACTGGCAGTGCGCCTCGCGGCTGCGCTCGATGTAGATGTTGACGGCCAGCACGCCGATGACCTCGGCAAGGATGAAGGACAGCCCGCCGAAGTAGAAGGACCAGCCGTAAGAGTAGTGGTTCTTCTTCTCCTCGTCGCGCTTCGGGCCCGGCTCGCCCGCGTTGGCCGAGATGTACACAATCACTCCGATGATGTTGCTGAGGCCTGGGCAGGACGGTCAGAGGGAGCCTCGAGGCCACCCTGCCCAGGCCGCCCCAGCTGCCCCCCACCCCAGGGCCCAGCCCTCACCCTAGTCGGCCTGTGCCACCCCCTCACTGGCCCAGGCTGGCCCAGCTGGGCTTGGGCCTGTCCCAGATGGTCCAAACTCTCCCGATCAACTGGATCCCACCCACGATGATGGTCCAGGCCCTGCCCTGGCCAATCTGAACTTGCCTTGGTGGTCTAGGGCCACCTCCACGAGTCTAAATTCCACAAGGAGTCTAGGCCCTGTCCTATGTGGGCCAGACCCTGTCGTGCTGATCATGGCCATGGCTAGTCCAACCCCTGCAACAGTCTACTCTTCTCTGCTACTATCTAGGCTTCAATTGTGCTCGCTCTTACTCATCAAAGACCCACCCCCAGACTCTAGGCTCCAGCTCTTGGCCTAAGCCCACCCCCAGGGGCCCAGCCACACACCAAGTGGGCCAGGATAGCCTCACCCCGTTAGTCCAGTCCCCTCCTCTGCTGGTCTAGACCCTGCCCTGCAGTCTAAGGATTGCTCTGACTGGTCAGCCCTTGCTGGAAGTGGTAGTGATCCCAGCTACTCTCTGGAGGCTGATGCAGGGGGATGGGAAGGTCAAGGCCAACCTTGGGCAACCTAGGGAGATCCTGTCTCAAAATAAAAATGAAGCGGGCTGGGGATGAAGCTCAGTGACAGAGAGCTGGGCTCATGCCTAGCATGGACGAGGCCCTGGGCTCAATCCCCAGCACTGCAAAAAGAAAAAAAAAAATAATAAAATAGAATCCACCCTTGATTAGACAGCCTGAGCACAGGCTTCCAGGCTCTGCCTTGGTTGATCTAATTTATAAATGTTTTTTCCCCCGCTCTCTACTCCTTTGAATTCTTCATTACCAAATCTCACTAAGTTCAAAATCACATTCGCCCCTGCCCTGAACTCCTTTCAAGAATCCCAACCTGCTTATTTACTCCAGACCTTCCACCCGGGGCTCACAGTGGCAGGTTAGAGCAGGTTCCTCCTCCAGGCCGACCCTCAGGCTCCCAGCCTCCCCCACAGGGCTGGCGACCTACAGCCCTCCCCAGTGCGCGCCCCACACCTGCATGTCCCATCTCTCCAATAGGGCCCTGAGCCCGAATTCCCAGCCTCTTCAATGGCATGGGAGCCTGACCCCTGCTGTGCCCCTTGATCCGGGTTCCTCTTTCTTGTCCTTCAGCCTTACTCCGATGGCCTGGGCTCTCCCACCCCAAGCCTGGCATAGGTCAGCCTCCAGGGTGGCCAGGTTAGCACCCTGTACCCCTAACGGGGTGATCTCTGCCCTCCTTCGGATCTTAGGCACTGTCCGTTCTTTTCTAGCCTCTCCTCCCCACTACTGGCTAAGGGCATCCATCCTCCCTGGCCAGCGCATCCGATTCCATTGCGCGGTCCGCGATGGCTTTCCAGGACCCAACCACCTGTGGCCCTGGATGGACGAGGCCACATCCTCAAACGTCTCGCTGTCTCCCTCCGAGCCGGTTCGGGGAAGTCTGGACTGCGATTGGCAGCTACTTGGAGAACGTGGCAGTCTGGGCTACGATTGGCTGAGTCTACTCAGTGAGACCCTGAGTAGTGGGCCCGCCGGCTGGTCCCAAAGCCTCCCTCATTTCAATGTCCCACCCCCTCCCAGCTCCTTCCCTCGCGTCTGCAAGAACCCAAGCTCCCGGGCGCATCTCGGCGACGCGCAGGATACCTGTGTGCGTCGCGAGGTCGCTCGCAGCCTGCACCAGCCGGGCCCAGCGGAGGGCAACCGAGCTCCGGGGGCGCCCGGGAAGTTCCGGACCCCAGGGGGCGCTTGGGACAGGCTCGCTGGCTTAGCAGGCAGGCGCGCACTCGGCTACACACATGCACGCGCACACGGATGCTCTCGGACGGCGCCAGTGCCCCGCCCCCTCCCCCTGCCCCTCACCTGCCGCTACGAACAGGATGCCCGCGCCCAGGATGATGTTTCTCTTGGACTTGTAGACGCGGGAGGCCGCCACACACACGCCCCCGAGCAACAGCAGGATGGCGCTGAGGATGGGGAAGATGCTGGAGGCTCGGACGACGCCTGCGGAGGGGAAGGGAGGAGAGGGGGAGGCTGGGACTCGCCGCCCACCTATTCAGTCTGGTCCCACTCTCTCCGCCGTTCTTAAAATTTCCCATTTTTCTATCTGGTTTCCTGTCCCTTCTCTTCTACCTCGCTCTATTCCTGGTCCTTCCCTGCCTCTTTCTCTACGTCACCCCTCCTCTTTTTCTTTTAACTTCCCTATCAGTCCTCTCCTGTTTTCTTTTTTATCCTTCTTTCCCGTGAGAATTTTTCCTTTCTCTAGATCCATCAAACCTTCTAACACCGTTTCTCGTCCTCTCCTCTCTCTCCCTTTTTTTCTGCTTGGCTTCATCTGAGTTTCTTTTTCTCTTCCTCCTCCTCTTTCTCCTTTCCCTCTCCATTTACCCTGGGTCCCTCTGTTTTTATTCTTTTCTCTTCCCCTCCCTCCCTCCATCTTTCTCCCTTTCTCTCTCCCTCTCTCTGCAGTCTTTCCACCCACTCCTAAAACCCCAGGCAACCAGACTTTGAGATTTCTGAGCCGGGCTGAAGACTCAGCCAATCGTAGCCCAGACTTTGCCACGTTCTCCAAGTAGCTGCCAATCGCAGTCCAGGCTTCCCCAAACCGGCTCGGAAAGTGGTCAGTCACCGCCACAGATTGGCGCACAGCTCGGGCGCGGCAGCCAATGCTAGTCAGGATCGATACCGTAGCGCAGCCGCGAAGGTCAAAGAGAGCCAATCAGCAGCCAGGATCCCCCTCGGCCCGCCCCGAGGTGAGAGGAGGGGAAGGGAGCGACGCCACGAACCATTCGGGAGCAGGAAGATCTAAGCACCTGGGCCAGGATTGGCTGAGGTGCTAACTGTCCCTCCCCCGCGGCCCAACCCCCACGTACGGAGCAGGTACTCTGCGCTGTCGTGGTCATAGTCGGTGTCTTCTGGGAAGTGATTGATCTTCACGCAGACGCCTCTTTTCAACCCTGGAGGGGGGACGGGACTGGTGGGGGCGGGGATCCTGTGGGAGAAGCCCCTCCCCTTCCCCTGACCCCTTCCCTGAGGTTATTTGGGAGACAAGCCCAAATAAGTCTGTTATCCCACCTGTTTGCGGGGTGGGGTGGGGACAAATGAAAGGCTAGCATCTTTCCAATCCTGTGCCTAGAAGAGGTTGCTGGTCTCCGGTCAGGGGCACGGCTCCCTGCGGGAGGCCCGGGAACACGCCAAGGACACCCGAGGACGTGTGTCCCCAGCCGTCCTGGCACAGACAGGCCGAGGCATACACTGTGGAGCGGGCTTGGGCACCCCAGGTTTCTGCCGTTCTCCCTCCAGCACAGAGTCCCTGGCGAGCCCTCCATCCCAACCCCTGGGACCCATCTCGCCTCTCATTTCTGGAACAGATTCTGTTTTACTATGGCACACACAGAGCTGGAGGAAAAGCATGAATAGATTTGGTGTCCTCCGCTCTGTGCCCTCTGGGCCTCTGGCCAAGGCGAGGGACACTCTGCTGTCCTCTGCTGACGTAGTACTTACCGAAGCTCCTCCTGGAGCGCCTTCCCACCCCCACGGTGGCCTCCCCTGAATACCGGCGCCCCTGGCACCCTGGGAGGATGCCCATTGGGTTCCCTGCATCCTCAGCAAGTTGGGAGTCTCAAGGTCCGTCCCCACCATTGCCTGGGCCTGGCGCCCATGAGGCCTCGAGGAACGCGTGAATGATAGATGGGTGGTGGACGGATGAAGCGGCAAGAGATGCAACCGGGAGCGAAGTGGGGGAGGCTGGGCGGCAAGAGCATGGTAAGGCGGCGAGTCCACGGCTATTTCGCTCATTCTACGTTTCTCAGGGTCCTGGGAAGCAGAGAGTGTTCTTGGCATCGTGTGGGAGCAAATAATAACTGTGTTGTGGCCATGGGGCTTCCGGAGCCCAAGTCTTTCCCTTCCTTATGCTGGGACCGTGTTCCTATTACCTGCTTCTCCTCCCTCGCCTGTAAAATCATGAGGGTAGGGCCCACCTTGGCCAGGACTGATCCAGATAGAGACCGAACACTCTGAAACCCAGTGGGCTCAGCTGCTGCACTGCGCCCACTGTCCCGATGTGGGTCGACAGACACAAAGGCCCACGTTGGGATCGGAACACACATCTGGACAACATGGGCTCAGCTGTGCAGCGCCTCTCCCAGCTCCACGACAACACCTAGCGCACGGGAAACTTGAGAAATCTCTTTAATCAGAGAATGATTGACTAGGCCAAGAAGCTCAGGAAGACATTCTCGGCATCGCTAACCGCCAGGGAAGTGCTGCCACAGCCGCTGTGGGATGCCACCTCCTACCCACTAGGTGGTGACTGTTTTGTGAAGCAGAAAATAAGATAACAAATGTTGCAAAGAGGTGGAGAAATTGGAACCCTGTGCACAGTGGGCAGAAGCAATGCAGCAGCTATGGAAGTAAGTTTGGAAATTCTTCAAAAAATGAGATACAATTACTGTTATGACCTTTAACATCCACTTCTGGAGATATACCCCCAAAAAGTAAAGCGGGAACTCAAAAGGATGTTCACAGAAGCATCATCCATGACCCAACAGAGAAACAACCCTCATGCTCACTGACAGATCAACGGATAAGACACACGATGTGATGGAGACATACAAGGGAGTATTGTGCAGCATTTACAAGGAAGAGAGTGACCCGGCACCCGCCAGTAATCCCAACACTTAGGAGGCCTGAGGCAGGAGGATTGCAGAGAATTTGAGGCCTGGCCTGAATTCAAGGTCAGTCTGCCTTACACAGTGAGACCCTACCTCAAAAACTAAATAATGAGGAGTAAGGAAATGTGCTACAACATACATAAATCTGAGGACATGATGCTACGTGAAAGATGAATGCTGCGTGATTATCTGAGGTACCTGGAGTGGTCAAACTCACAGAGACAGGAAGTAGAATCATGTTTGCTAGGGCTGGGCAAGGGAGAAGAGGGAAGGGTTAGGGGGGACCGCTTCAGTCTTATAAGATGCAAAAGGTTCTGAGGATGGTGGGTGGATTTAACCTTATGATGCCGCGCATAATAATAAAGATGGTAAGTGTGTGTTGGGGACATTTTCTCGAAACCACGAAGATCTTGTGACATCAGCTCTACCCATCGGCACCTGCACTGTGGTGTGACAGCTAGGAATATGGTAATGTGGGCTCAAGCTCCCATCTTCGAGACTAGAATTTATGTGTGCCAAGCATGGTGGCACATGCCTATGATCCCAGCACTTGGAAGGCTGAGACAGGAAAGTTGGTGTCAGTTCGAGGCCAGTCCGGGCTACACAGCTGAATCTGACCAATCTGAACTAAATAGTGAGACCTGTCTCAAAACAAAAAAAGAATTTGTGTGTTTGGTACTAGAACATTCACATGCAGCTACACTCCTAGCCCCTTTTATTTGTTGTTATTGAGACAGGGTCTTGGCTATATAGCCCAGGGTGGCCTTGAACTTGCAGTGATCCTCCTGTCTCAGCCTTCCGAGTGCTGGGATTACAGGTGTGCATCACCATGTCTAGCTTCTAGCCCCTTTTCATTGTTGTTGTGGTACCAGGGATTTAATTTAGCACCCTGCACATGCCAGACGGGCACAGTGGCACCACTGAGTTATATCCTCAGCCTTTCTGACCCTGCTTATAGTGGCTTCTCTGTTCATGAACTTCATTTGTTCCAAGATTCTAGGGAAAATGGCTGTGGTTCTGTTCAATACCCAGTATGGAGTTTGGGAAGGGAAGCAAAATTTTGCTGAAGGCTTCTGTTTGCAAACAGAAGTGTTCATGAACCAACATGTTAGTATATTTTTATGTTTATTTTGAAACAGAGTCTCATGAAACTGCTGAGATAGCCATGCTTCTCTTGAACTTGCAGTCCTCCTGCCTCAGCCTCCTTAGAGTTCGAGGATTACAGGCTTGTATCCCCACACCCAGCTTTTTTTTTTTTTGAGATAGGGTTTCTGATATGCACTCAGGCTGGCCTTGAACCATGAACTCATTGTGTAGTCCAGGCAGCCCTCCTGCCTTAGTCTCCCTCATGCTGGGATTACTGGCATGTGCCACCATGTCTGGCACCCAACTCATAGGGCCTCACGAGGCAAGCAGGGATGGTGACAGTAACCGTAGCTGGTCAGGGACAGGAGGCCACGCACCCGGCACCAACTCCGTCTGTCCCAACCCATCCTGTGACAGTTCCTGCTCCACAGTGAGAAAGCAGACGGAGCTGCTCAGGACCCCGGCAGTCGTGTGGGGAGACGCATGGTGGAAACAGTGCCCACCCTGTGGCTTTGGGACTAGACTGTCCCTGGGCCCTGGCCTCCTGTGACTTCCTAGGGTTCTAGTAAGATCTCAGCATGAAGAATGCACAGACACTTGGAAATCAGGACGTGTGCTTCTATGGCTGACGGTGGCCAGGGCTATGCAGCGCGGGCCCAGGGGCAGCACCCTTGAGGGGAGTGCCCAGCAGCACAGAGGGGTCCAGGACCTGCCCCTCCATGCTGGGGGCCCTCAGCTTCCGGCTGCAGCAAACTCGAGCGCTGATGCCCCTTGCACAGTACACTCGGCTTGTGGGACAGTATGACTGCACAGTGTTTTCAGGGCTGTAGGGGCTCCCAAAACTGGGGTTCAGGCAGGATGCAGGGCCAGGTTCTGGGTCCCAGAGGGAGCTGAGATGCGGCTGAGATTCCAGAGGCCCTGAATGTGGTCCCACCGGCCCCGATACACACTGCACCCCCCACACCATGTTGGGCAGAGGATGGAATACATCTTGAAAAAGTTTCGTGTTATCAGGCAACACTGAGCTGGGCTGTGTTAAAGAAAACACGAAGTTCACCTTTTTCTTTTCTTTTTCTCTAAAGTTTTCAGACAGGGTCTGTGTAGCTGGGCCGGGCTTGAACTCACTGTATACCCTAGGCTGGCCTCAACCTCACGGTGATCCTCCTGCCTCAGCCTCCTGAGGACTGGCACACTTGGCTCACCTGTGTCTTTTTATTTGCTTGAACATGGCTAGTAGAAAATCTTATTTTTGCAGTAGTGAGAATGGAACCTAGAGCCTCTTGAATCTAGCGAGGGTTCTACTACTGAGCGATAACCCCAACCCCAGAAAAATTTAATGATACAAACATCTCATGCTGTATTTCTACAGGGCAGTGAGAGGTTAGAGCTGGGGACCCCTGAGCTGTTAGAGACAAAGGATCTAGCGCCGAGTCACCTGAACTCCGGAGGGACATGCAGTGGGAACGTCATGGTGAAGCCCATACTCCAGCCTGTGGTGAGCCCCAGAGTCTGGTGGCACCTTAGCCCTTACCTCATCCACCCTGACCCCTTGGCAGTTAGGACAGTTAACATCTTCCTTTCTGAATGAGGAAAAGAGGCACGGACAGGTGAACTATATCAGCACTCGGGAGGCTGAGGCAGGTGGATCGCTGTGGGCTCCATAGTAATGTGGAAAGCCTGAAGTACACAGAGAGACTCTGTCTCAGAAAAACAAAAAAGGTCCCACCACCTTCCATAGTAGACAAGAGGCAGACACCCTCCGAGTTGCTGTAGAGCGACGTGCCCTCCTCTGTTGGAGGAAGATGCTCCCTGCCACGGGAAGGCACGAGGCACTGAGGAGCCAGCAGGTGCTGGTCCAAACCCAGGCTCAGCACTCAGTGGGTCTGCTCTCTTCTCTCAGAAGCCAAAGCCTGGCGTCTGGCAGCCATGTGACTGTGACCAGCACAGTCCCGCCTGTGTGAGCCTGCCCTTCTCTTCTAGGAGATGGGGCTGCTGGCAGGGCTCCATGCACATTGGTGGCAGGTGAGTGATGGCCTGGGCAGGCACACTGGCCTCCTGGGAAGTCAGGACACCCACTTACCTGCTCCTGCCCGCGCCCCCGCTCTCCGCTGGCTCCTCCTCGCCCCTGAGTTTGGCCCTGCTGTGCTTCCTTGCCGTTCATCTCTGCCTTTTTCCTCGGGTAACTTTGTCCTTCTCACAGTGGCTCAGTGGGACCCAACCCTCTCACAGCCGGAGCAGGCAGCACACAGCAGCCCACGGGCTGATCCAGCCGAGCAGGCTTCACGCTTCATAGACAGTGTAGAAAAGAGCAGAGAGGATTTCATGGCTTGTGGAAACGATGTAAACTTCAAACTGCAGTGACCATAACTGCTGCAGTGAGTGTCACTGTGGCTGGACTGGGAGGACAGACGCTCCCAGCCATGCTCACTGCTCTCTTCATGTTAGCCACGACAGAGTACGTGCCACGGAGCCTGAAAGTGCAACCCTGCACCTCTCCTGGATCTGAAATTCCCCAGGCACGGCAGCGTGTGCCTGTGCCCCCAGCACGCAGGAGGCTGAGGCAGGAGGATCGAAGTGAATTCAAAACCAGCCTGGGCTACATAGTGAGCTCAAGTCCAGTCTGAACTGCACAGTGAGACCCTGTCTCCAAGAAAACACAGGAAAACATCAGCATGCCCAGAACTGAGCCTGCAACATTCTTCCCTAAGGGATGAGAGGAAAGAAATAAAGGAAACAAAACAAAATAAAACACCTTCAATTCCAGCTGCTGAATGGCACCCACCGCCCAGGGCTCTCACAATGGGACGGCTGGGTCTGGCTGCTACCCGCTGGGAAGGGGAGGCGGGCGTCAGGACCAGGGCAGCGAGCTGCTCACCATCCGGGGCACAGTGCAGCCCGGCCTCAGCAAAGACGCCCTCCAGCCTGTGGTGAGCCCCAGAGCCTGGTGGCACCTTATCCCTCACCTCATCCACTCTGACCCCTTGGCAGTTAGGACAGTTAACACAGGAGCTTCAGAAGGCTCAGGACTTGGAACTCCCACTGCAGAGCCTCCTGCTTCCCCTTTTGCTTCCCTTAGTCATTGTTCAGCACTGAGCAACGGCCATCCTGTGAGAATGGCAGTCAGAGCCTGCAGACTCCTGCTCAAGGACCTGCCATGGCTCCCACCTCACGGCCAAAGCCGAGGTCTGCAGGCGCATGTGAGATCGGGCGTCAGCTCTGCACAGGGCCTCCTGTGGCGGCCCCTGCCCTGGCCCGGCCACTCAGAGCCACGCAGCACATGCCCACGCCAGGCTCTCCACGGCTGTTCCTGTACCCCGAGCTCTTTCCCTGGACAGCCTAGCCTCTGCTTTGTACTTCCAAGTCACCTGCCCGGAGCCTCCCAGCGTCCAGCCCCGCACACCCGACTCCCAAGGCCCCCTTGCTCCTGGTTCTGCTGCTGCCCGAACACCTGAAGGCTTCTTTCTCCCAAGGAGTATCCATCTCTCTCCCCAGAATAGTAGGTATTTAAGGACGAGGATTTCGGTCTGTTTTTCCCCTCACACTGCCCCAGAATCAAGAACCGAGCTCAGGACGTAGTATAAAGCAAATAAAGACTGGTTGTTGAGTGAATAAGTGGGTCATTGGATGGGTGGACGGATGGATGGAGGATGGGTGGGCGGATGGACTGACAGATGGATGGAGGATGGACAGACGGCATTCTCACTCTGTGCTGCACAGTGTCCTAGTGTTTCAGGGTTCACAACCCACAGGGAGCCCTTCCTCCTGGTGCTTGGTCAGACCGGTGAATGGATATGAGTTCGACATCCTCAGAGGAAGAAAGCAACGGAGAGAGGACGGACAATGAAGGGGACAGGGCGTGGATGTGACTGTGGGGACAGGTGAGCGCTTCTCGGGTCAGAAAGAGCCATTGCTAATCAGACCGGACAGAAGTGGTTGACACAGGGCCCAGGCCGACACAGCCGTGGGAGCGCACGCCGGAAGTCAGGGCTTCGGGGGGAAGAAGTCTCCCTACTTCTAAGTGTTGGGCCAACTGAGGTTTCAGGTCGGTTTCCAATGCCCAGCAGGGCAGCAGAGCACACCTGTGAAGCCCCCGGGCACAGCTGGTGACTCAGCCAGGCCTCACCCCTTGGGAAGGTACAGCCACTTACAGGGTGAAGCTGCGACCATGGTAGGTGCTTAGGATGACAGGAGGACAGAGGGCAAAAGAGCACAGTGGCGCACTCCGACCTAACCTCCGACAAGGTCACAGTGAGGTGCTGGCTGGCCCTTCCATGTGGAGATGGCATTGAGGCTCATGGAGCCGGAGGATCGCGGTCACACGGGGAGACGCATGAGGAAACTCGCACGGGAGGGGAAGGCGAGGGCAGCATCTTGGGGACACACAGGGACCTGGCATGGAGGCGAGAACACAGATGGAGAGGGAGCAGGTGGGGTCAGGAGCGGCTGGGGCCGAGGCGGAGGCAGTGGGGTGCAGCAGAGGGAAGGCCAGCACAGCTGCCTGAGGGACCGAGGGGAGGGCAGATGGGGGCCGCAGGACGCCTGCGGGTGACAAGTGAGGCTGCAGGTGGGGGACCAGATGAGCAAGGCAACCAGAGACGGAGGCAGGAGCCCCAGCTTTTTGGAGATGGGCTGGAAGTTTGGGGGTACAGAGGAAAGACAAGGAGGAGAGAGCTCATGGGTCAAGAGAGGGGCGAAAGCGGGGGTGGAGGACGTAGGGCGCTAAGGAGATAAGGGGCTGCATGTGGACCCAGGGGAGCTCAGGAGACAAGGAACAGAAGGGTGGAGGCCCAGGAAGGCCCACGGCAGGGAGCCAGGGCACCTGGAGCCCCACGGTGGAGGCCAGCACGGGCCACTCAGCAAGACCTCTTGTCTAAAAGGTGGGAAGGGGCCAGGGATTTAGCTCAGTGGTTCCCGTGTCTGCCTCACAAGCACAAGGTCCCGAGCTCGATCTCCAGTACCACATACAATATTGTCAGACATGATGGCTCACTCCTATAATCCCAGCATTCGGGAGGCAGAGGCAGGAGGGTTGCTGTGAGTTCGAGGCTCGCCTCGGGTACATAGTGAGCTCAGGGCCAGCCTGAGCTACAAAGCGAGATCCTGTCTCCAAAAAAACGGGGAGGTCAGGGAGGGAAGGTGGCATGCAACTATAACCCTAATATTCTGGAGACTGAGGCAGGAGGGAGGCTATGAAGTTGAGGCCAGCCTAAACTACACAACCAGACCCTGTCTCCAAAAGAATGGAAGGTGCAAGGTGTTTGGAAGAGTTGAGACCTGGTCGGAGTGAGCCCTGTGCCCAGGGCAGGCGGCCAGCCTGGACTACAGAACCAGACCCTGTCTCCAAAAGAATGGAGGGCAAGGCGTTTAGGAAAGTTGACACCGGCTTGGAGCGAGCCCCGTGCCCAGGGCAGGGGTGCTGAAGGGGTGCTGAGGAAAGGCAGATGCAAGGTGGGCCTACCTTCCAGGCAACAGATGCGCCAGAGCCCCGAGTGTGTGAGGCCGCCCGGGTCCTTGCGCTCGGTAGAGCCCGGGCCTCGGTGCGGGCCGTCGTCGCTGGCCGTGAGGTTGGTGCCGTTGCAGATGCGCGCGCGCGTGTACAGCCAGTAGTCGGTGCTGATGGCGATGGTCATGAGGCCGAAGGCGGCGAAAGCGCCCACCGTGGTCAGCAGCACCTGCACGCCCTTCTCACACCACAGGCCGCGCTCCTCGTTCCAGCGCTTCAGCGACTCCAGCTTGACCGCGGGCAGCCGGGGGGCCGCGGGCCACCACCGGGGGAGCGGCGGCGGGGCCAGGCCGGCGGCTGGGGGGCGCAGCGGGGTGGAACTGGGGGGCCAGGTGGCGGTGGCGGTGCGGCGGCGGCGACGCAGCGGAAGCGGCGGCGGCAGGTCAGTGCCGGGCCATGGGGTCCAGCTGGGGGAGTACAGCGGTCAGCCCGGCCGTGGGGCTCGGCTCTGCGAAGAGAGCCCCAGACAGTGCCGCTCCGGACCTCGCGGCCAGGCCCTCCGCTGCTGCCGGGCTGCGCCTGGCGCTCCTACAGTTTCCCCCGCTTGCTTAGGGAAGACGCAACGGTCCTTCCTCAGCGTTAAAAACAAAAAAAACTTCTCAGGCGGGCAGCACAGGCCCTGGCAGGACTCCGCTCTCGGCACCTCGGTTCGGGCCCCTGTAGCTCTGCCCAGCTCGTCCTGACACCCCTGCGGCGCCTCCCGCCCCCGGGGCCGATTCCCCCTGAGAAGCCCCAGGTTGATCGATCTGGGGCGGTTCCTGAGGGCTGCCTTGGGAATTTCAGTGAGCACCAACCAGATCTGCGAGGACACCGGGCCGCCAGCAGTGTGGGGTCCCCAGGACCCCATCCGTATTGTGTCCGACTCCAGGAAAACTGCCGCTCTTCAGAAAGTCTCCTGCATCAGCCCTGCTGCCTTTCAGCTTGGGTAACCCGTCCCAGCACTGCCCTCTCCGCGGAGGGACCCCCGCAGCGGCCACTTGCTCAGACCCCAACTTCTTCCAGCACAGGCGTCCTCCTGCCTAACTCCACTCTGCCAGCAGTCCTCGGCCTCTCCCCAGCACCTCTGCTCTCCGAGCCCTCAGTCTGCATCACAGAAGGCTCCCCCAATTCTGGTCTCCCCAACTTCTGGGTCTCCCTTCCAGGGACCAGAAGCCCCAGCCCCACTTCTCAATCCTCTCCACCATCTGGAGCTGCCAGGCCCCACAGACACCCGTCCTGGGAACGCCCCCCACCCCGCCACCTTTGAGGGGTTCACCTGTGCATGAACTCTCAGGCTCCCTGCGGGCTCCCAGCTTTAAAGTGATTCCCCAGTCCGTGGATGCCCCAGGAAAACTGGGTCCCCAAGGCTCCAACTCTGATTCGCCACTCTGACCACCCCCTGCGTCTCCCCATCATGGTCTCCGCCTCCCCCTGCTTTCCGGGCCATGTGTCCCTGACCTGTGCCCCCCACTTTCTGAGACTTCTTTCCCAAACCCTGACAGTGAAAGGCCCGGAAGCCTTAGCGCAGGGGCGACATAATGCAAAGCCCAGGTCTGGGTGCGGGTGACCTTGGCCTCCCACTTGCCAGTGTCCTCCGCCCCCACCGCTGGCCCCCGGCTGGACGCTCTGGGGTGGGGGCGCGGGGAAGGTCGGCTGGGGGTGTCTCCACGGCAACCGGCCTGGGCGCCTGGGACCCAGCCCTCCGGCCCACACCGCCCCTGCCCCAGCTGCTTTCTGGCTCTTGGACCCCCCGACCTGGGTCCCCCGGCTCCCACCTCCCCACGCCCGGCCTGGGACCGGCCCCTTCCTCCCGCGCTGGCCACAGACCGACTTTCCTGCTCTTGCTCCGGGGACCGTGCCCGGTAGGCCGGCGGGGCAGGGGGACCTCACGCCCCTCCCCTGGTCCTGCAACCCGGGCTCAGAGGGAGGGCGCAGGAGAGGGACCTGCTCCCTCCGCGCGGACTTAAGGAGCTTTTTATTCCGCCAATTTGGAGGACAAGTGCTCGGCTTCAGGGACTCTTCACCGAGTCCTTCGGCCCACGGCCGTGCGGGAGGAAGGACAGGGGACCCCGCTTCGGCAGCCTCCGGACCGAGAGGGCTGCGCGCTCCCGCTGAGGGACAGGTCCTTCTCCCGCTCGGCCGAGCGCCCAGTCCCACCCACCCCCCTCCGAGAAGCGGACGGATCGGCTCACCTCTGCTGGCAATAGGTCAGCGCTCCGATGCCCGGGAGGCACGTCCAGCCCCCAGCCGGCGCCCCAAAGCCCGGGGCTCCCAGCTCTCGCCGCTGCTCTGGCCGGCAGCGAGGGACCCCGGTCCGACCGGCTGGGTGGGAGGAGGAGGCGCGGGAGCGGAGCCCAGCGGCGTCTGGGGCGGCTCTGAGCTCGGGCCCCTAGGGACGAGGGTCCGGATTAAAAAAAGGTGAGGAGACAATTCGGTTCCCGTGTCGCTGGGTAAAGTGCGGGGCTGGAGGACGGGAGGCGGGAGGGGGAGGGGAGCGGCTGGGAGCGCGAGGCGGCGGGGGAGGCGGTGGGGGAGGGTCCGGCGGCGCGAGCGGGCCGGGCCGGGCCGGGCCGGGGGAGGCGGGGGCGAGCCGGGCGGAGGAAGTTGGAGGGGACGGATCTCCCGAGAGGAGGCGACCAAGGAGGGAGAGTCGGGCCGCGCGGGGAGGCGCAGGGGACCGTGCCGGGGAGGAGGGACCGGCGGAGACGACAGGGGGCGCGGGAGGGCGGCGAGGAAATAACGGGCCGCCGCGGGGCAGGGGTCGGAGGCGCGGGCGACGAGGACGCCGCCGGGCCCGGAGCCCCCGACGGGCTGGAGACCGGGGCTCGCTGCGGCCCCGGGGATAAAGGCCGGGCGGCGGCGGCGGCGGGGCGCGGGGTCGTGGTCCCGCCGCCCCCTCCTCCCCTCCCCCATCGCGGCGCCGCCGCCCCCACCCCCACTAGCCTCCATCGCCGGCTCCGCTCGCCGCCGCCACCGCCTCTTCCTGTCGTCATAGCAACGGGATCCAGGCGCCCAGCCAAGGCTGGCTGCGGCGGCCGGAAGCGAGGGGAGGGCCGCGTCCCGAGGCCCGGCGCCCCTCCCCAGACCCAAGCGGGGCTCAGAGGCCGGCCAAAGATCCCGCCCGCGGAAGATCGCCCTCCTCCGACGCGGGAGCAGGCTTTTTGAGTTGCACCAACACATCTTGCTTTTTCTTTGTACGCGACCTACCTGACCTCCAACCTGGAAGGGGGGAGTGAGTTCCTCAGGGTGGGCTGGGCCTGGCCGGGGGCTGTAGGAAAGTGCGCGTGGAAAGCTGGGTGCCAGTGCCCCCACTGTCCGGCGGAGTGGGAGACTCGGCAGCAGTCTGTCAAGAAAAGCTGTGGGCTCTAGAACCGGCCAGCACGCTGGGGACACGGTGGCCTCAGGAAGTTTGGTCAGTGGGGTCTCCGGCCGCCCCTGAGCCTCTGTGACCTCAGCAGCCGACAGGAATCCCTGCCTGCTCCTGGGAGTAGGGCCGGGAGAGAGCTGCACCAGTGGGTAGATTCAGAGCTCCGGGCTCCTTCCGGGCCTCCCTCCCGGGGCCTGACCGGCTGATGGCCGGTCCTCTGCATCCTCTGCCGTCTGTCCATCTATTCATCCACCCGTCCATCCACAGCGCTGTTCTTGATTTGGAGACTCCCTTCACCCCTGCCTTCTTGCTCCTCAGGGGACAGACCTTAGAGACACTTCTGACCCGGGACTGTAGGGCAGGGACAGCAGCTCCAGCAACGGCCCGGCCCAGCGTCCTCTCTTTGGGAGGCGCCTGTCCAGCCTCTGATCTGTGCCAGGGCGCTGGGCATGAAAGCAGTGTTGATGACACAGAGACAGAGCGCTTATTGCTGGAACCCAGGAGCTTGCAGCTGCCTGCAGGGCCGTCCTCAGCGGGGTGTCTGTTATTAGCCCCCATATTTTGTTTTCTTGTGTGTTTTTGAGATAGGGTCTGACTCGGGCTGGCCCTGAACTTACTGTGTAGCCCAGGTGCTGATCCTCTTCCTACTTGAGCCTCCCAAGTGCTATGGTTACAGGCATATGCCATCATTTTAAAGATGTGTAAACTGAGGCAGAGGGAAGAAAAGAGTCTGGGCCTGGCTTCCTCTAGTCTTGGTGACTTGTGTGCTGTGTCCCACACCTGGCCTCCCCCAGGGGGACCCCCGACATGTCTCCAGACGGTGCAGACGTCCAGGCTCAGCATGAATGGATCAGCAATGGGGAACATTTTATTTCTACTCCAAATTAAAATATGTCTGCTAAGCAAGTCCTTAGATGCTCATGGATGTAAGGAAACCAGAAAGCAGTTAAATGGCCTCCAGAGGATTGCAGGTGAAGTAACTCGGCCCGTCCCCCCTGATCTTGCTTTTAAGTACATTTTTGCTGTTTTCCTTTCCTGGCCTTGTCATGTCTGAATAACGTCACGGTGCTGCCGTGTCCCTGCCACGTGTTGTCTGTGTTTCCCCCCCTCGGACAGATAATGAATTGGCTCCCGGGCCTCACCCTGGCCTCCTTCCCTCCTCAAAGAAGTATTTTTACTTCTGTTGGCTCATGTGGTGACAGTAAGTGATACACGATGACATCATGACTTCTTGTTGGTGACTAAAGACAGCATATCTTTTCTTTAAAAAAAAAATACCTCTTTATTGAGATGGAATTCATATACCATACAATCCACCCACTTACAGTGCATAATTCAATGGCATTTAATTAGCTTCCAGTTGTGCAAGTCATCTACTTGAGACCAACTGTTGGACATTTACATTTCTCCAAGAGATGCTAGGCCTCGCCAGCCTCAGCCCAGTCCTCCACCACCTCCGGCCCCAGCCAGTCCATGCACTTCTGTCTCTAGATTTCTAGATGTTTCATGGACACGAAACCTCATAGGATGTGGCCCTTTGTGTCTGTCTTCTTCTGCTTAGCACTGTCTTCAAGTCCTTTCGCATTCCAGCTGTGTTGGTACTTCATTCCTGTTCATGGCTGAGTAATATTCTCTTTGTACAACTTGACCACATTTTCTTTATCCACTTATTGATAGACAGTTGGGTGGCTTCCATGTTTTGACTATTATGAATAATACTGCTGTGGACAGCCGAGCCATGCTTAGATGTCTGTTTTGCTATGTCCTAGGTGAGCAAAGGTCACATGTTAACCCTTGTGAACACCCTCCAGCACAGGGAAGACACTCTCAGAAGGAGCCGCACCTCTGGATCTTGCCCTACACTAGCTCTCGAGCTCACCTTTGCTTGCCACGTTAGTTAAATCCCTACCCAGGAGAAGTCCTTCGTCCTTGCTGCCACCTGTGGGAGGCAGGATTTTAAAATGATCCCCAAGGCTAGGTGTGGTGGTGCACACCTCTAATCTCAGCATGTGGGAGGCTGAGGCAGGAAGATCACTGTGAGTTAAGGCCACCCTTTTCTACATAGTGAATTTAAGTCCAGCCTGGACTACGCAGTAAGACCTTGTTTCAAAAAACTAAAATAAAACGACCCCCAAGAATCCCGCCTCTACCTCCCTACTGGGGAGTGCCCTTTTCTCCTGAGTGTGGGGATGCCATGAATAGCACAGGACACTATTCCCAGAACAGGTGACAGCTGATATGAAACCAGTGTGGGTTGCCCTGGCCACAAGCTCCTACGACTTGTTACAGGGCACTGATGACCAGTATCCTCACCACTTCCCACCGAGTGAAAAGGCCACACGTGGCTGCCCCTTGTTCCAGACGGCGGCCAGCTCGCACGTGTACAGCCCTGTGCAGAGCCCTGCTTCTTGCATCCTTTCATCCCCTTCCCTTTGAGACAGGATCTTGGCATGTGACCCAGGCTGGTCTTAAACTCAAGGTGATCCTCCTGCCTCAGCCTCCCGAGTGCTGGGATTACAGGCATGCCCACTACACCTGGCTCTGGCTGTTGCTCTTATCTGAGCTGTGCCACCAGCCCGTGCTAGGCCTCCCTCTCTCCTGCTCTGAGGCCCTCTGTCCCTCGAGTCTCTGGGGCCCAGGCCTCCTGGGTCCCTAAGGTCTCCTGCGGGCTGGCTGGGCCCCCTTGCTGGAATCTCTTTCTCTATTCTCAACACACATCCTGCGCAGCCTCCTCTGGGAAGCCCCCCGGGCCTTCTCCATCCCTGGCCTGCTGTCTGTGGGGGGCCAGCCAGCCACCTTGTGGTCAGGGTGTGGGGTTGTCGCCCCAAGGATGGGCACCGGTGGGCTTCACTTCAGGGGCCCCCAGAGGCCTGCTGGTGGGCGAGGTGCTTAACTGAGCGAGCTTGGGCTGTAAGGACAGACCAACAAGGAGCCCAGGCCCTCCCCGCCAGCCGCCCCCATCTCTGTCCTCTCCCCAGGTGCCCGGCACTGCGCTCAGCCGCAGCTGGGCCTTTTGTGTTTCTCGAGGCGCAGAGTGGCCCGACTCGCCCGCTTGCCTTCCTGCAGCGCCAGGAAGCAATGATCAGCGATTCTCCGGCGGCGTCCTCATTCAGGGTAAAGTGGAAAGATTCCAGCGCGTCTGGTGGCCGTGCTCCCGCCCCTGCCCCCCTCCCTGCCCCCCTCCCTGCCTCCCTCCCTGGCCCCCCAGCCTCTGTCACTCCAGCTGACTCTGGCAGAGCCCTAGGGAGGTCAGAGACAGTGTGGGCAGAACTGGGGCGGGGCTTGAGTATTTTTTCTAAGGGTCCACAGCACTTATCTGAAGAGTTATTTAATTCTCTATCTGTTAAGAATCACTTTTTTTTTCTTTTTGGAAATAGTCTTGCTATGTAGGTTAGACTGGCCTTTAACTTGCGATGCTCCTGCCTCAGCTTCCTGAGTGCTGGGATTGCAGGCTTGGCCCATCCCACCCGCCAGAATCACACTTATGAGCAGTTTAACAAAATTTCACGGATGGTAATGAAAAGGCAGGAGAGGACATATGGCAGCATCCGCAGCCAGTTCCCAGCACTGGCTCTGGGGGCTGAGTTTCTCTGCTGCGGAGGTGGGGGGGGTCCCAAGCACCCCGCTGACTGCCGTGAGATGCCCAGAGGGGGCTGGACCTCGCCTCACAGGACAGAAACACAGTCACTGTGTGGGAGGCAGCGCTGAGGAGAACAGCAGCCTCTCCTCTAGGAAGAGGCTGGGGCACCAGGGAGAGCAAGAGGGGCTCTGTCTGCCCTTGCCTTCCTCTGCTGCTCTGGTCTTAAACTCAAGACCAAGTGTTAAATGTGTGAAAAAACAGAGTCGAAAGCTGAGCATGGGGCACACGCCTGTGATCCCAGCAATCAAGAGGCTGAGGCGGGGAGACTGCTGCTGGTTTGAGGCCAGCCTGGGCTAGTACAGCCAGACCCTGTCTCCAAAAATTCAAAAACCAAAACAAACAAAAAGCAGCCGTATTGATAAGTAAATAAGTTACCTTGATGCAACAGATAACGACTTAGCCACTGTGGAATGAATCAAAGAGGCTGGGGATGGAGCTCTGTGGCAGACAGGAAGCTGGCTAGCATGCTTGAGGCCCAAGGCTCCATCCTGGCGTGAGAGGAGAGATAGACAGAAAGACAGAGACACAGAGTCAGAGATAGAGCTTTTCAGGAGGCTGAGGCAGGGAATTGCAAGTTCTAGGCCAGCTTGGGCAACTTGGAGAAACTTTGTCTCAAGTTAAAAAAAAAAATCACACACACACACATACACACACACACACACACACACACACACACACATACACACACAAACTAAAAAGGCTAGGGATGTAGCTCAATGTGAAGGCCAGGGTCCAATTCCCAATACCACAACCAAACAAACAAAATGAAAAACGCTTTATATTTTTATTTCTATAGATAGTTCACATAATGTGTAATATATGTGTGTGTGTTTAATATATATTCATATAAATACATTATATGTATTTGTATGTATCTATTTTTTTTTTTTTTGAGACAAGGTTTCCCTTTGTAGTTCAAGCTGGCCCTGAATTCACTATGTGGCCCAGGCTAACCTCAAACTCACAGCAATCCTCCTGTCTCTGCCTCCTAAGTGCTGGGATTATAGGTGTGAGCCACCATGTGCAGCACTGATATGTAGTACTAGTAATTAAATTTGGGAACTTGCACTTGCCAGGCAGATACCAGAACCACTGAGCTAAATCCACAGCCTAATGTGTTTCTCTTTTTTTTTTTTTTTAAAGGTTTTTTGAGACAGGGTCTCTCTTTGTGGTTCAGGCTGGCCCTGAGCTCAGCCTCCAACTCACATCACAGCAATCCTCCTGCCTCTGCCTCCCAAGTGCTGGGATTACGGGCGTGAGCCACCACGCCCGGCACTGTGGTATGTGGTACTGGTTGCTGCTGGGGTGAGTCTCCACACCCAGTATTGTTATGTGGATACCGGGATTGAACCGGGTTCTTGCGCTTGCAAGACAGGTGCCCGAACCACTGAGCTAAATCCCTGGCCCCTAATGTGTTTCTTAACTTGTAATTCAAACTAAGAAATATTTTGTTTTAACTTTTTCATAGTTCTGGGGATTAAAAATTTTAAAGTTTTAAATATGTACTTTAGTAAAATAAACTCATAATATGTTTACATAAACACATTATTTTAATAAAAAATAACAATGTTTCCAAAAACACATGAGGACAGGTGTATATGTGTTGGTTTATATTCTTTTTGTTTTGTTTTGTGATACTGGGTCTCACAGTGTGGTTCATGCTAGCCTGGAACTCAGGCTGGCCTCAAATTTACAGCAGTCTTCCTGCCTCAGCCTCCTGAGTGCTAGGATCACAGGCTTGCACCACACCAAGTTGTCATGGTTTATATTCTTGAAAACGACTCACTGTTTAAAAGCGGAAGGACAGGGTCCTTGATCTCTACCCAATCCACTGTATTCTCACTGGTCACAAAGCTTCTAATTTTCATTAGGGAAAAAATCAGAAAAGAGTTCTTTTTTGTACGAACGTTCGACATGGTTCCATAACCAGTAGGAGGCCTGGACAGGGAGTAGAAATGTCACAGCACCAGACAGTGTGGGGCAGTCTCCTGGTACAAAGATCTTGGCCATCAAGCAGCCCAGGGAACGTAGCGCCATACACAGACAGCAGAGCAGCGAGGCCCAGGCCAATGAAGCCGGCACCCTGCATGGGGATCTGCACACTACACACCCCAAGGCACCCGTGGGGGGGGATGGGCTTAGAGCATTGCCAGAGTTAGTGTTCAAAGCCCAGAATGCAGTGGAGGGAGGAGCTTCTGGCGACAAGGCAGCCTGGGTAATTTTACGCAGCTGAACAGAGAACCCTTGCAGCATTCCTCTTACAGAACCTGGCTCCCACTGTTCCAAAACAGAATGAGTAGCTTGACTTTTTATTAACTTTTCTGTTTCTTATCTTTATTCTTCAGCTTGATATATTTTTTATAACAGTTTTTTTTTTTTTTTTTTTGAGACAGGGTCTCATTTTGTAATTCAGGCTGGCCCAGAGCTCAGCCTCCATCTCACATCACAGCAATCCTCCTGCCTCTGCCTCCCAAGTGCTGGAATTACAGGCATGAGCCACAACGCCCGGCAATGTGGTATGTGGTACTGATTGCTGCTGGGCGTGAGTCTCCACACCCAGTATTGTATGTGGTTACCGGGGAATTGAAGCCGGGCCCTTGCGCTTGCAAGACAGGCGCCGGAACCATTGAGCTAACTCCCTGACCCCGTTTTGTTCTAATTTTAAGACATAGTCTCCCTAAGTTTCCCAAGCTGGGTTTAAACTTGATGCTCCTGCCTCAGCCTCCCTAGCTGCTGGTTGCACAGACATGTGTCACTATTCTTGGCTGTCTTTGGTATTTTATTTTATTTTACTGAGACAGGGTCTCATTATGGAGTTCACACTAGTCTTCAAGTTACTACATAGTCCAGGGTGGTCTCGAACTCATAGCAATCTTCCTGCCTCAGCCTCTCAAGCAGGGATGAGATCACAGGTGTGTGCCAGCACACTTGGCTGGTGTTCCAAAAGAACATAAACTTTAGGGTTTTAGGTTGTTAAATTCCTGACAAAGTCAGCAAATATTCAGCATTTAGATCAATACCTCCTGTGCTTCAGGCGAGGCAGACAACACCAATTGATCACCGTGGCAGGCAGCACCAATCGATAGGGATGTTCTTTCCTGCTGAACAAAACTTCAGCACCTAACTAATACAGTTAGTTCCAAGCAGCGAGTATGAATCAACTACTTTTAACAATAACAAAAAAAAGGGCTGAAACTTTCTTGCCATTGCGAATCTCAAATGTGACCTTCAGAAATTCCTGGAATCATGGAAAATGACTCAGAATACTTCCCTTGGGGAGTCCGGCCCTACTAAATATGAAATCTTTCCTGCCAACCTACTCACTGCCCTCCCGTTCCAGAGGGATTTGGGATGCTGCTCAACCACCTTCCTCTTTCTTGTTTTCCCCCTGCAGAAAGGAAATTGAAGCCCCAGAGACTAGAAGACTTCTTCAAGGTCACAGCATGAGTGAGCATGAGAACCGCTGTAGTAAAGTACAGCAGCTAAAGAAGTCGACTCTGGGGTATCCTACTCCAGCAATGAGTGCTCTGCGCCTTACCAGCTGGGTAGCCTCAGGCCGGCATGGACTGATTCCGAGGGGGGCTCCATCAGCGTGACCAAGATGGGGACACCTCCCGTTGGGGTGTGGCTCTTCTCATCCCTCTAGAAGGACATACAGACCTAGACAAGGCAAATGCCTGGGCTGGCCCTGTGCCACCTTCCCAGTCCGCTTCAGGAATAAGCCCTCCGACTTTGGGAGCTCAGTGGTACAGCACTCGCCAAGCAGGCCAGAGGCTGGGGTTCCTGCCTAGCACTGCAAAAACAAAGAAATAAGAAAGTACAAAGAAGTCTCTCCAGCAGGCTCATCAAACAGGCAGGCTGTTCCCGATCTCTGGAGTGGAGGGCGAGACCCAGTCCTCAGGGCCTGTTTCTGGTCCTCCCCCTGCAGGAAGAGCGCTTCTCTGCGGACAGGCCGCTGTGGGCGTCCGGGCCTCCTGTTCCTCCTGTTCCGAAGGAGACCGTCTGGAGCGGGGTAATTGTGCGGCAAATGGCAGCAGTTGTCCCTCAACAGGCGCCGGGGTGGAGCATGCGGAGCCGGCTGCTCCTGTCACCGAGCCAGGGTTCATCAGCTGCGGCTCTGCGGACTCGGGGAGGCGGGCACGGCCTTCACCACTGGTTCAGCATGGGAGGACGAGGATCGGGCACCAACTCCCCGGGCGGGTGATTATTATGTATCACACGTCCGTGCTAACAAAGTGCATTCCGCAGGAGGCTCGGCGAGAGAGCCAAATGCGGCGACAAGGAAGGGCCAGCGGCCTCCTGGTGGCCGGGCCACCCTGCACTGACCTCACTTTCTGCGCACAGCCTTCTCAAGAGCCCTAGGTTAGGATAAAATCGGCTGAGATGTTCTGTAGCATCTGCGGTGCCGTTCCCCCCTCAGGGCAGCCGAGACGTGTTTGAAATAAAGTTTATTGACGTTTCTGTCGGTATTTACATATGATACACGGTAAGTAACAGAGCCAGGCCCCCCCTCCCACCCCAGCCCCCCCAGCCTCATTAAAAACCGCTGCTGAGACAGGTTAACTGCTGCGCCCCCTCCCGCCCAGATGCAAACTAAAAGCCCCGACCCTGCCCCCCTCCCCCCACCCCGGGGGCTCTTCTGGTTCCGTGTACAACGCTGTGCTACCTCGCCCGCCCGAACGGGGTGGCGATTGTCTGAGGACCTCCTCTCCCCCAAATCTGTCCAATGGGGCGCCAGGGGCCTAGAGAGGCCAGAATCGAGGGTCTGAGACGGAGGAGATGGAAGAGGGGCGTCGGGATGAGCAGTGCCCTAAGTGGAAGACAGAGGTGGGGGCGTGGGCCCCGCTACTGCCCCTCCCTCCCCCGACAGGGCCTCGAGGGGGGAAGGGCGGGCGCAGGCTGGGAAGCGGGTCCCAGCGCCTGGGTCCCGCCTCGCGCTCGTTGTGTGGGCTGGGGCTCCCGGGCTGCGAGCCAGCGGGTGGCAGCCGGACAGGAAACGAGCCGAGAGCGCTGCGAGGCCGGCCTCAGAGATCCCAGGAGGGCAAGTCCCGGGCAGGAGCGGAGGAGCGCGGCCCCGGAAGAATGGGGTGTCCCTGCAGGCCAAAGACGGGGATCAGGCCGACCTCCCCGGGCCTCGAGCCCCAGCGTACCAGCACCCTGGGGTGCTATGACACAAGGGAGAGGAGCTGGGGCAGAGGGCAGGAGAAGGGGATCGGCATTCCTCCTGACGGCTGCCGACCGCACTCTCCCGCCCAGCACCGGGTCCTGGAAGCGGGAATGTGGGAGGAGGCGCTGCGAATTGCCAGGGGAGGGGCCAGAAAATGGGCGGCGCAATAAAGGGGGAGAAGTAACTTGGGGGAACCAATCAGGAGAGGTTGAGGAAAGGGGGCGGGAGCACTGAAATGAAGAGTGATGGGGCGGTGTGGCAACCTGTAAGGGGCGGGGCTATTGAAATAAGGGTGGAGGGCGTGGCCTGAAGTAGTGGTCGGTGCCGCATTCTATAAGGGAAAGGGTTGCGGAAGTGAGGGTCGTGAGCTGGGCCTGCCCTGACGGACGGCAGGGGCCGGACACCGTGGAAGGCCGGGGTGGGGCGTGAAGAGGAAGGCGAGGGCGGCAGGGAAGGCTCGGTGCCGGCCTCAGCAGGGCGAGGTGGAGATGTGCAGGTGGTCCGGGTACTTGATGGCCGGAGGGTAGTTCTGCGTCATCTGGATAGAGACATCGCTGGAGATGTCCGAGGGGCTGCGGCCGCGCCGCCAGGCCTCGGGCTGCAGGAATTGACCCGAGTAGTCGGAGCAGTCGCTGAGCCTCGGGCGATAGAAGGCTGGGTGCGGGCGGTACATCTCCTCCTCTGCGTAGCGCTTGGTGAACAGGTACACCGACATCACGCCAGCCCCCTAAGGTGCAGGGCGAGGGCAAGGCCCGGTCACCATCACCCCGAGGCCCGTCACCCTTTGGCGTCCCCAGCATCTAAGAGTTCCATCCATGCCCCCTCCTGCTCCAGGACCCAGGGGATGGAGCTCCCCACCCACCTCCTCATAACCAGAGCTGACACCCCCTCCACCTGAGGCGGATGGCACACCCTGTCCTTCTGGTCTGGGCCCAGGACTTCACCTCTTTGAGCAGGAACGAGGAGGCGGCGAAGGCAAAGGACCATCCATAGCGATAATGAAAATATTGCTCAGAGCTGCTGGGCCTGTTCATGACTTCATCGTTGATACTGGAGATATAAAGAACCAGGCCCACCACCAAGGAGAGGCCTGGGGACAGATGGGTGCCCTCGGCATTAGGAGGGGGCCAGGCCTGCTCCCCTGCCACCTCTCCTCACACCCAACACAGCTGCTCCATCCTGAGGTTGTCATGTGGGCAGCAGCATAGAAAGAGGAGCCAGAGGCCTAGGGAGCCAGGGGAGATGGCGGGCAGAGGAGGAGCACAGCCAGACCTTGTGTGAAGGCACCCTCGGGGGCTGGCTGGTGCTGGGAACAGAGTTGCGGGAGGCTGGAGCTGTGACATTCCGTGGGGGAGGGGCAGAGCCTGGGCGGCTCTCAGGGTCCTGCTGTAGCAACTCCAGGTGCACCAGTCCTGGAAGGAGACACCTATGCCTGTGGGGCTGAGGACACAGAGACCCAGGGAGGGATGGAGGTCTGACATCTCTTGCTTAAAGTGAACTTGCTTTACACAGTGGCCATGAGTGCCCCGAACAACCTGGGAGACTGGCACAAACTGGTGTGTCAGCCTCCAACTCCTGGAGAGGTGTCTGCTTGCCCAGCGTACCAGTATAAGCCCGAACTCCTTCTGCTGTCTGCTGCAAGGATCAGCCCTCAACCCAGTCTTTTGAGGTGCACCTGCCAGGACTGGCTGCTAATCATTAAAGAGTTGGAAAAGAAATCGCAGGAAGAATGTATTGTAACCTGTAGAAAGTACGTAAATCTCATCTGGCAGTTCTTCAGAAAGTTGAAGATAGAATTTTCATATGACCCAGCAATTCACACCAAGGTACACACCCAAGAGACCTGAGAAAAGGTGTTCACACAAAAATGCCTATACCAATGTCTGTAGCATCATCTCATAATAGCCAAAAAGTATAAACAACCCAAACGTCTGCCAACAGAATGTGGTATATCCGAAAGAGGAATATTATGCAGCCAGCAAAGAGAGTGAGGACTGATTTATGTCACACAGGGATGGATCTAAAAGTCGTGCTCAGTGAACAAAGACAACACAAAGGGTCCCAAATGAATCCAGTCAGGCAGAGTGGAATGCCAGGAAGGAGCTGAGGCCAGGAGACAGGAAGTAGATGGGTGGGATGTTCAAGGACTCCAAGCTTCTTTGGGGCTGTGAAGCTACTGGGAAGTAAACAAGGAAATGGTGCCCAGCTTTGTGCACCTTTGTGCCCTGTTCCAAGTGTTGCCCTGTGTGCTTTCTACACACAGTACAGTACGTGATTATATGGCAAATTTGAAACCTTGGGAACTTTGCTGGGTGTGATGGCACGTGCCAGTAATCCCAGCACTTGGGAGGCTGAGGCAGGAGGATGGCTGTGAGTTCCAGGCAACCTAGACCACATAGTGAGACCCTGCCTCAAAGCAATAAAATGTAAAGGGAAGTAAAGGATTCTAACTACGTCCAGTATGGACTTGGGCAGGGCGTCTCCATTACATAGTGCAACCTGAAGGTCTGTGAAGAAATCTTGAAGCTCACGTGGAGCCGCAGTTCTGAGACTGTTTCATAAGACTGAGAAAATACATAAAGGCCTGCTGCCTGGGGCGGGAGTATCTCATTCTGAGTGAAGAGAGACTCAAAGAAAGGGCAGGGTGTGGTGGTGTGTGCTCTGATCTCAGCACTCCAGAGGCTGAGGCAGGAGGACTACCCAGAGTTCAAGCCTGGGCTACACATCATGACCCTGTCTCGAAACAAATAAAAATGCTGACAAAGGACATCAGCATTCCCTTCCCGATGGGCAGGAGTTGAGGCCACGCGGAGCCCCAAAATCGGCATGGGAGTGAAAGCATGTTCTACACTGGGTTCTCAGAACAGCGAGGCTACACTGTATTCGCTGAAGCTCAAAACTAACAGGGGAACAGAGGCTGTTTCGTCACCCGCGGGGGTGGAACGGTGGCAGCAGGAGCAGCAGCCCCCGCCCTCATCGATGCCAGATGCAGCCTGTCCGTGTGCCAGCTCCAGGCACAGGGCAGTGTCCCGCTGAGAGCTACAGGGCTACAGGACCCGAGGGCCGCTACAGTGCCTGGCTGCTCTTTCCAAAACCAGCAGCACAATACTGAAAAGAGGAAGCCGGGGCTGCGGTATGTGGGGCTCTGAGTCCACCGGGGACAGACAGCCCAGGGTGGCAGGACTCGTGCACAGACCTGGGAGCAGAGCTGCCCCGCCAGCGCCTTGGTTCTGGAGTGCCAGCTGCCAGCTGCCTGGCGGAGGGAGAAGTGCATTGGCGGGCGAGTGTTGGAAGGGAACAGGCCGGCATGAGAGAGACAGCTGCTTGGATCCTCCAGGGGGACATGACAGGGGCGCAGCACCCAAGAGACCTTCGGGGGCAGGGTCTTGCCCTGTTCCAAGTGTTGCCCTGAGTCAAGAGGGAACATCCCAACCTCTCTGTTGGTGATGTTGCAGAGAGGAGAAGGGACAGGAGGGGACAGGAGAGGGACAGACAGCTCCCAAAGACAGGGAAGGTATCGTGGCCGCCAGGGCTTGAGGTGGACAGAAAGCCAGGGGGCTCTTCCTGCCTCTGAGGTGTCTTACCCTGCACACAGCAATCTCCGGCCCATGGCTTCCTCCTTTTAAGGAAAGACAGCAAGAGAAATACCAAGCATGACCCTCCATTGTATCCTGGAGAGGAGAACTGCAAAAGAAAGCTTGGGGTGGGCCGGGGATTTAGCTTAGTGGTTCCGGCACCTGTCTTGCAAGCGCAAGGACCAGGGTTCGATCCCCCAGTAACCACATACAATACTGGGCGTGGAGACTCATGCCCAGCAACAATCAGTACCCCATACCACAGTGAGGGTGTGGTGGCTCACACCTGTAATCCCAGCACTCAGGAAGCAGAAATAGGAAGATCGCTGTGGTGTGAGTTTGAGGCTGAGCTCAGGGCCAGCCTGAACTACAAAGCGAGACCCTGTCTCAAAAAACCTAAAAAAAAAAAAAAAAAGAAAGCTCAGGGTGACGGGAACACATGTGGCTCAGAGAAGGCACAGCGGCGGACACAGCCAAGCCAGTTGGGCTGTTTGCAAATCCACCAGGAGGCCTTGAGTTCAAGGCTGGGACGTCAGAGCAAGACTCAAACAACCACAGCAAAACCCGAAACACGCCCGGTCTAGGTGAGTGATATCTAAGAGTTCCTTACATTGTTTTTGCAAATTTTCCTTTAGCCATACATTTTTTTCTAAAATACAAATGAGTATCTCCGAAGAGGGTCTTCAAGATGCCCGGTGCACCTGGCCCTCGGCAGGGGCAAAGCCTGATGGCGGATGGAGAACCCTGGTCAGGGCTCCTGTGCCAGCGCTGTCACCTCTCCAACTGTGTGAGGCAGATGGGGCAATGGGAAGCTCAAGGGGCCTCTGCCCCTTCCTGCTGACTCCATTTAACTTACCTAAGCTAAACCCCTAGTCTGGACCCCACTTCCAGGCTGCAGGGACAGCCAGGAGAGAGGACCGAGTCACTCGAAGAAGCGGTCCAGCAGTCCAGGAGGGTTCTACGGCACCCCATGGACTAGGCCCCGGAGACCAGCACGACAGGGCAGCCTGGGCTCATGCAGAGGAGGAGCAGCAGCACTCTGGAAGGAAGCTCTCTGGGGAGAGGAGGAGCCCGGCCAGGCCCGCGGGCTGCTCCATTCTAGGAAATGGATGGGGACCAAAGCACATGGCGGCTGAAGAGCAGAACAGGCATCTGCACGAAGGGGGGCCTTTGGGGACCTGCCAGCCCTGACTCCCAACAGACTGAGTGGAAAATAGCATTATGGGATGGCAGGGCGGGGGCGCGGGGGCTGCGTGGGCTTTGAGGACCCCAGGGAGCACCAGGGCTTCTCTCACTCGGTAGGCACGTCCCGGCTGTAGTAAACAGAAGAGTATTCTGACTCCGAGATCCACTGAAATATTTGTGGACAAAGTGAGTTGATGTCTGAGGCTGACTCTAAAATAAGGCAGTGAAGACGGCGAGGGGACGGGCCGTGTGACTAAATAAGGATCCGCCATATGCTGGGTGGGGGACGAGGGAAGGGCGCATGGGATTCCCTTACACTCTTCCTTCGGTATTTCCAGGGTGAAATGCATTTTAAAAAGTCAAGACTGTAAAAAATACATGTATAGTGGAAGAACTCGTCTGGACTACAAGAGAGTTATTAAGTAAATGCCATGAGCCAAAGATTGTCTTCTCTTCCTTCCTTCCTTCCTTCCCTGCCTCCACATCTTCCCCCTTCCTTTCCCCTCCTCCTCGCTCTCTGTCTCTCCCTCTCTCTGCTGAGGACCAAATCCAGGGCCTCACATGTGGTAGAAAAATGTTTTATCACTGGGCTAAACTCCAAACCTAAAAAACACACTTTTGTGTCTCCAGCAACAACTGGGGCAGTGTGAACTGGATGTGATTATATTGTGGAATTATTCTCAAATACATTTCTAGGTATGGTCACTTTGTCATGTACACAGATGTCCATGTTCTTAAAATATTTGTGCTAACATCTGAGGTTTTTTATTTTAATTTTTCAGACAGGATCTTGCTATGTTGTTCAGGTTGGCCTTGAATTTAGTGATCCAGCCTCAGTCTCTCAAGTGCTGAGATTACAAGCATGTGCTGTATATCTGGCCACACCAATTTTTTTTTTTTTTTTTGAGACAGGGTCATGCTTTGCAATTCAAAGCTGAGCTGACCCTGAGCTCACTATGTAGTCCAGGTAAGCCTCGAACTCACAGCAATCCTCCTGCCTCTGCCTCCTGAGTGTTGGGATTACGGGCGTGAGCCACCACACCGGGCGCCAACATTCTTTTAAAGAGATGAACTACAATGATGCCTACAACTTACTTTCAAAGGGCATGACCCCTTCAAAAAAAGAAAGAGAGAAAATGGCAAACATTTAAAGCTGGGTGAGCAGAGGGTGAGTAAACTGTGACCCCCTGGGGCTCTCCTTCCCTGGACCTTTTGCATCTCTCTAAAGCACTATCATCAGCCGATGTGACGCCCTCTCTTCCTCACTCCGCACTGTGCCCCGGGCCCACCAGGAGCCAAGACCCCACAGTTCCTGCTGTTTTCTGTCACATCCCAGCCCCGAACGCAGCCTGCAGTGTGCTGGCCCGAGTGTGCCTTCTGGAAGACACACCAGGGCTCTCAGCTAACCCGCACCGAGCCCCAGTCCTCACTCCTTCTGGACAAAACACTCCTCCCTGTGGGCTGAGGACTTCCAGGTTCTAGTATTCCTTCTTCACTTCTTCAGGGCTGGGGGTGGGGGGAACTCAGGGCCTCCACACTAAGCTACCTTCCTGGCCCTTTTGAAAAATTTTTAGTTTTCTTTACTTTTTCCCTCCTTAAAACCAGGGATTGAACTCAGGACCTTGCTATCAGGCAGGTGTGGCTAATTTTTAGACATTTTGAGACACTCTTACATAATTGCTAAACTGCCTCAGCCTCCCAAGTGTTGGGACTTCAGGTCTGTGCCACCATGCTCAGCATATTCCATAATTTTGGCACAAAGAGAGTCCATGGAGTGCTGCATGGTGGACAGGAACCCGAGGTGGGTCTCAGAAGGAGGCCTGAGTCCGCCCTGGCTCCCTTGGGCTCTCTCATCCGGCACAGACTGCCACTGGCTGCAGTCCGCTTTATGTCTTTGGGTATTTTTCCTTTCTTACGAGACAGGACCCCACCATGTTGCGCAAGCTGGCCTCAGCTCACACCCTCCTGCTCCCATCCTCTGAGTAATGGGTTCACTTTGCTTCCGGAATCCATCATAAACCAAAAATTCCTTTTTTTGAGTTAGGTTGGAGGGGCAGAATTGTGATCCCAGCACTCTGAGGCTGAGGCAGGAGGATTGCTATAAGTTTGAGACCAGTCTGGGCTACACAGTGAGTTCAAGGCCAGACTGAACTATATAGTGAATGATACCTGGTCTCAAAAAACCAAGACACAAACAAAAAAGCCAGATGTGGTGGTGCATACCTGTAATCTCACCATTTCTGAGGCTGGGGCAGGAAGTTCAAAGGAAGTCTGAGGCCAAGCTGGACTACAAAGTGGTTTCAGGGACCTACATAGCAAGATCTTGTCTTAAAAAACCAACCAAAAAGAAAGAAAGCCAAACCCTCTTTTGAAACCCTGAAGAAACTCTCTTTTGCACCCTGAAGTCATCTGGCCCAGCTAAGGATGATTCTCTAGCTCTGCTCCAAATCCTCATTTCCTGCTATGGGTGTGGTTCTCCCCAAACCCAGAAGACACTTCGTTCCTCTGTCCCAGACTCTGCATAGCTCTGCACTGCAGCCTACTCGAGACCCTCAGTAGGGTGCCTGCTCCTGACTCCAGCCTACACCAAGGGCCTTCACTCCACACCACAGTTCAGATTTCTACTCGGAGGAGCTAGGAGCAGGGAGCGAAGAAAGAAACATGCACCCAACAATGAACGAGGGACGCTGGGGGTGTGCGGAGATTAAACCCACAGCCTTCTCACTGAGCTACCCTCAATCCCTTATCACTCTTCTTTATAGAGAAAGTCTCACTAAGTTGCTCAGCTGGGCTTGAACTTGGGATGCTTCTTCCCCAGCCTTCCAGAGTGTGGTAATTCGTTCTTATCCTTGTTTTTCTTCCCTGGACATTTCAAGTGGCTGATTCTACAAAAATAACTTTCCTTTGTTATTTTTCTCTCTCCTCTCTCTGCACTCCAACCCTCTGATTCTCTCCCTATTTCCTCAATTACATCCATTCTATCTTTCTTAGATCTTGGTAGGCAAAAATCACCTATAGGGGTCAGGGATGTAGCTCGGTGTTACTATGATGCCTGACAGGTCCAAGAGTTTGATCCCTGGTACGGGGGGGGGGGGGGGGGGGGGGGGGGGGGGGGGGGGGGGGGGGGGGGGGGGGGAGGGAAGGAAAATAAAGGAAACGAAGGAAAAGAAAAGAAATCACCTACATCACAAACTAAACATGCCGACCTGGCTGTGGACAACACTTTCAGGACCACGGACAGCGGCAGCGGGTGGCCGTCCCCTTTTGTGGTCTATGGCCCTGAACTCCATGGAGACTTTTCCATGCTTAGCACTCTGCTTTCTGGGCTTGTGAAATTCCCCTGCACTCTTTCAGCACCAGCTTCCACACACCAGCTCTGGAAAGCACTCCACGGTCACGCCCCACAACACCCTGCTGAACCTGGGTAATGCCTTGGGCTGTCACCTGGACACTGGACACGCAACACCTCTACACTCAATGCTCATACCAGCCACTCTCCATGCTCTGCAGACAAAGAGGGGCCATGTATGAAAATATCTCTTCCTCTCTAAGAGTTTACTTTCTGGTACAAGGAAACTGGAAGCAGGAAATGGAACAGGGATACGACTGTGATATGGTATCATCCACCTCCGCTGGACAGAAGAGAACAGGAGGTGCTGGAAAAAGGCAACGCTGACATGAGCTGGGGCCCTGCAGGGCCTGGAGCAGCCCCAGGGGAGGGGTGCACCGAGTGAGGTGGGATCCCCTTCACAACGCAGAGCACAGTGGGTTCGAGTGACATCGGAAGCTGAGCAGCAAGTCCCAAACACCTCGTGGGCCAGGCATGGCCCGGAGTGCCTTCTAGGCACACCACTGAGGAGGGCTACACTGAGACAGGATGCCCCTGGCTTGGCTTAGGACTCACTGCCAGTGCCAGGTTCTGCGCCTAGGAAAATGCTGGCACAAGGCTGGGCGCCTGAGCCCCACGTGCATGAGTCACGTCTGGGGACAGGTGACCACGGGGCATGTGTAGGCACCACTCCCATGGCCTGGAAAAAGGAAATCAATGCCGTGGGCTCTGTCGCTGTGCTCCAACACGTGGGCCAGTCACGGGCTCTACTGACCTGTCAATGTCCAGCTCTCTCCAGCTGCCCGGCTCCATGCCCATACCTCCAGTTGCCCAGCCCGCACCCTGCAGAGCCATTTCTGGTCTGTCTCCCAGGAGTCTGGCCCCAGGCAGGCTCCTGGGTGAGGTTTACACCGGGGTGAGTCTAACCTTCCCTCCACCTCACAGATCCCCAGACCTGCAGGGCTCCTCTGCAAAGCCACTGTGGTGGGGCCTCCCGGCCAAGGCGGCATCTGCCTCCCCGTCCGAGGCTCAGCGCCCTCACTGGGAACTGGCGACTGAGCCAGGTTGACCCTTGTGCCCGTGATCTCGGATGCTGGCTCTCTGCCCATCCTTTCCTCTGCTTTTAACCTCAGCAGGGCAGTGGAGTGTCCTGGTAAAGGATCCTGGGCTGCAGCACTGCATCCGCTGCCAGAAAATTTAACCTAAGAGCACCTCTTACCCCAGTGTTAAAGTGGAAACATTAATGGCATCTACCAAAAAGTGGAACCAAAATCAAAACAAAGGCTTACCCCACCTGACGGGGTCCAGAAGAATGAATAACTTAATTCACAGGATTCAGGATTGCCTGGGCCCAACACCCCATAAGGTTGGGGTTACTACGACTACTACCGTATTTGCTCCTCAATCACCATTTCTAGCACATATTGTCACCACCCAGCACCTCACACCCATGAGCCGGCTCGGCGCTGTCAGCCACTATTTGACCTGCCATATGTTTTGTATGCTTTGCAACCTAAGGATGGCTTTTCCATTTAAAAAAAAAAAAAAAAACTATTGGTGGGGGAGTATATCTCCTGCACATAGAAGTTGTTGCACTGCCTTCACATTTCAGGGTCTCTAACTCAGGTGTTTTAAGCAATAACCCCACAGGAAAGGCATCTCCCCCAGTCTTTCTAGGCACAGCACGGGCATGTGTGTGATACCTGGGGTGGAGTACAAGGACCAGAGGCCCTGAGGGGAACCCAGGGTGAGGCAGGCAGGGCCGGCCTCTCACCGATGCTGGGTCAGCAGGCTGACCTCGGCCTGCCCTTGGCCAGGCGGCTCCCAGCAAGCCGCGTGTGAGCACAGCACTTGTGGGTCATCCCATTCCACCACTGATGAGCCGATTGCATTTCAGTGTCTGCAAACAATGGCGCCTTCGTTACACCGTCCAGAGTAGGCAGAATCAAACTCCCCATGCTACCTACTCTTGCCCCACTTTCTCTCTCTAGGCCACTATTTTCCATCTGAAAAATGATGAGACCTTTCTGCTCTGACACTCTGGGATCGTGAGAGCCTACGTGTCTTATTTTAGCTCGGCGTCTGGCTCCACACACTGCCTTTCCAGTCTGCACAGAGGTTGCACCCTGCCTTCCCTGGAAAGGTCTCATCGGGCTGTGTGAGGAGCAGGAGGTGACTGGAGGGGGGACACTGGAGTCTCTCACAGCGAGCTGGGAGAGGGACCCAGGTGCAGGCCCGGTGAGGTGGAGGCAAGACGTGCAGCGGGCGTTGGTTCTGACACAGCTCAGCTGCAAGGCCCTGATCTGAGTTTAATTAAATTACGACACTCGGATTTGAACCGCACTGACATTCGGATTTGAACCACACTGGAGAACTGAGTCCGAAGGAGATGGCTGGGCTGGACAGGTGGGCTGAGAGGTGCTCAGCTGTGCTGACCTGCACTGGTCAGAACAGGGTGGGGCTGAGCTGACCAGAGGCCGCAGGAGCTCTGTGGTGAAGCTCCGGACTTGCAGGCACTGGCCAGGACCTTACACTGCAACTGTCTGCATAGCACCCGGTCTCAAACTCCCACCGTGTCAGGTGAGAGCTAAGAATAGCTCCCAGGTGGAGACACTCTAGGACGCTGAGATCACACAGCACAAGCCCTGCACCCCAAAGCAAAGAAAACTCTGAGAAGAACCCTGGACTCTGGCAAAGGATCTAGGGTGATGCAAGCCACATCTGAGATGGACGGAAATCACCAGACAGAAAAAGTACGAGACAGACGGACAGCCAGGCACCGGCCCGACTGAGGACAAGTTCACAACTGACTCAGGGTTCACTACAAATCTCTTGACCTCTTCTTGGTTTGAAACAAAAAAACACAGAATGCTGTGCAGAAAATAAAGTGCCTTGGGGCCGGGGAGTTAGCTCAGTGGTTCCGGCGCCTGTCATGCAAGCACAAGGACCTGGGTTCAATCCCTGGTAACCACATACCATACTGGGCGTGGAAATTCATGCCCAGCAGCAATCAGTACCACACACCACAGTGCCCGGCGTGGTGGCTCACGCCTGTAATCCCAGCACTCGGGAGGCAGAGGCAGGAGGATTGCTGTGACATGAGTTTGAGGCTGAGCTCAGGGCCAGCCTGAACCACAAAGCGAGACCCTGTCTCAAAAAAAGAAAAAAAGAAAATAAAGTGCCTTGAAAACTGTTAATTACCAAAATATCAGAGATAGTTAAAAATATAGGCTCTGGGGGCGCACTGCGCCTCTGCTCCCCAGCTCCGCTGTCCCGCTGGGTCCCATCCGTCCCTCTTTGCACTCACCCGAGAGGATGAAGAAGATGCCGGAGACGAAGGCCAGGATGGTCCTCTGTGGGCGGATGTGGCCGATGTTGCTGATGACGAAGGCGGTGAACACGAGGAACAGGCTGACCATGGGGAAGGGCGTGGCTGTGCGCACAGTCTCTGGGAGGGACAGGGAGGCAGGGTGAGGAGGGGTCTCCAGCGGGCCCGCCCCTGTCTTGGCCCCGCCCCTCCCCGTCCTTCCTGAGGGGGTGGGGGGCCGTCCTCTTCCTACTCGCTATGGGGCCTGCGTGGAGCCTACACACTCCACACGACCCCACCCCTCCCCTGGTCCTGCTCTGTCTCCCAGGAACCCCTAGTTTCATGGACCCCTCCGTCCCATCCTCTCACTCAAAATATTCTCCGTGTTTTCCGTCACCAAGTTGATCTCTGGTTCCAGGAAGTATTCTGAGGCCACGCAGCGCCCCTTCTCCCGACCTGGTGGGGAGGGAGGGAGAAAGCCGGGATGGACAACAAAATGCTCAGCCCCAGAGAGGCTGCAGGGCAGGGGCAGTGGGGAGACCTGGGGGAAAGCATGAGGTGCACCCGAAGGTCGTGATGTGCTCTGTGGGGGTGGGGGGATGCGGGCAGCTTGGAGATGCTCAGGTGAGTGGTCCGAGGCCCCGAGTGGAGGGGGGCAGGGCTGCACCCCAGAGCGCAAGGAAAAAGGGGACTGTGGGCCAGGACGACTGGGTCCCTAAAGAGCATGAAGGCGGAAGGGCCCTGACTCCTAGAGGGGCCTGGGAGTGTGGGCTCCTAGATCTGGAGAATGAAAGGTGAGGCTGGGGCTCTGCAGAAACGTGAACTTCCAGGAGAGGAACAAGACCATGCCTTGGATCCCTGGGCCTCCTGAAGAAGGGACTAAGAGCCCCTGGCAACCGGGACCACGGGGCCCGCACCTGCAAAGAAGCAGACCCGCCAGAGGCCTGCGTGCAGCGCCATCTTGACCTCTGTGGTCTGGTTCTGCGGCAGCACCGTGCCCTCCTCCATGTACAACCAGTAGTCCGTGCTGACCGCGATGCCCACCAGCAGCAGGCCGCAGGCGCCGAACACGCTGCTCAGCAGGGTCAGGGCACGGCTGCTGCAGTGACTCATCCTCAGCGGCGGGGGGCGCCCTGCGGGGCCTGAAGGAGGGAAACTGCGCTGGGGACGCCAGGTTGGGCCAGGAACCCTGGACACAGATGCCGGCTTGGAGACAGAACTTTCTGCAATCTGACTTCTAGGTCCTAGACGCGACTCCAGTACTGGCCTCTGACCTTGGAAACACAGCCTCATGGGTGGGCCTTCCAGACTGGCCAGCTGTGGTTCTCTGACTCTGGGCCCAGATCACCCACCCCAGGCAGGGTTTCCAGCTACAGCCCTCAGCCCAGAAACCTCCGATGGTGTCTGGACTGGGCCCTAAATATCATGAAACTCCGACTCTGGGTGCTCCCGACCCTGACCTTCCCAACATGAGAATCCAACTTCACACACCAGATTCCATCTGAGTCCCTCACGCAGAGCCCGAGTTGGCAGCTCAGACAGTGCTTTGAAAGCCAGTGGCCTGATCCAGCGCCCAGAACCCCAGCCCTGATCTGCCTGAGACACCAGCTGTGAGCACGAGGCTCCTGCAACAACCTGTCACCTCCACTTTGAACCAGGTCACTTCCCTGGACCTGAGCTTTTCACTGGGGCCTTGGACACTATACAACTTGGCCTGTCCACGTCCATGCCTTGATGTGATTTGTGGGCTGCACCTAGAAAATCAACTGCACCCATAAAACCCCCAAATGCGTCATTAGTCAAGGTTCCCTAGGTCCGGTGTGGGGACTCATGACTGTAATCCCAGCACTTGAGAGACAGAGGCAGGATTGCCTTAAGTTCCAGGCCAGCCTGGGCTACATAGTGAGCTCAGGACCAGCCTGAACTACAAAGTGAGACCCTGCCTCAAAAAGAAAAAGAAAAAAAAGGGGGTCCCTAACACTAACTATCCACTGACCTCAGAATCTTGACCTCAGACCTAAGACTGTGAGCAGAGGTTCCCACCTAAGCTCCAACTACAGCCGATGCTAACTCTGAGAACTTCTGCATCAGATTCTGTGCTTGACCTCGATTTGGTGTTGCAATCTCACATCGCAGCTACAACCCAGAACTCAGATTCTAGACCTCTGAGTCCTCTCTCCAACCAAAGGCAAGCCTTGAGCCTGGGATTTTGGAATTCGCTCACGGGTTGCCAGAGCTTGGCCGCCACGAGGTTGAGTAGAAACTTGAGAATATCAAAACCATGAGTGGGGATCCTATGACCCTGCACCCAGCCAGAACTGTCCAGCAAAGCCAGAGGCTGTCGTCCTACAAACTAGGAGTCAGTTCGGCACTCCCTAATGAAGGTATCCCCATCGTACGATCCTCAGATTCCACACCAAGATTCTAGATCCCAATTTCCCACTTCAGGACTTCGGATCCCACACTCTCCTCAACAATTGATGTGGGACCTGGATCTCAATGCTGGACCGACTTCCAAACAAGAAATTTCCAAGTCATAGCTTCGGTTCCATCTCAGCCTGGGGGCTCTCAGCCTAGCACCGACGGACTCCAAACACCTTATCTGCAGTCCACATGTCTGACGGCCTCAAAGGAAAGTCCCGTGTGCCACATAATCCCTCGATGAGGGGCTCATCTTGGGATGCTCAGCCATTTAGTCTGAGCCCTCTGGGTCCTCAAATACTAGTGACATCTATCATCTCTTTGCCTGCAAAGTTTGCCTCTCTGGACGATGAAGACAGACTACTCCCCTTCCTTAGCCAGAATCCCTAGGGCCTTGAAACTCTGGAGTCTGAGGTCACCCCTCAGCCTCGCCCTCCCAGCCTCCTGGAGGGCTTGGGGACGAGTCTGGGGAAGCTAAGGCGCTGGGCGAGCTTCTCCTCCCATCCCCCGTCCTGTGGTCCCGGGACTTGACCAGCTGCCTGCTGGCTTCGGCTCGGAAACAGGCATCCTAAGCCCCTTCGCCCAGTGTCTCCGCCAAGTAGCTTGCCCTCGATCGCTCCCGCCCGCCGCCTGCGGGCTCCCAGCGGGCCTGGCCTCGCACCCTTCCCTCCCCGACCCCTCCCTCCGTCCCAGTTCCTTCCCGCTCTATCTGGCCGCCTGTTCTCCCTCCTGCAGCCCTTGCTCCTCTGGGACCCTCTTCTCCGGCTTGGAGCCCCCTTCCCATCCCGGTCCTGGGCTCCCTGCACCAAGGCGTGTGGACCCCTGAGGCCTGGGTCGTCTGAGCCCAAGTCCAAACTCCATCTCCCTCCAGTCTCAGGAGACCGCAACTCTCCCTCCCTCGGAACCCCTTCCACACTTGCCGCCCGCTGCCCCGGGCCTGGGCCTCCACCGAACCTGGTACCGCCCTCCTTCGGGCCCGGCCTCCACACTCCCCTTGAGGCGCTCTGCGTCTCCAGCACTAGAAGCTCAGTTTCCCCACTCCGGGACCCTCGGATCCCGCCGTCCGACATTTGCCAGGCCCAGAGGTCCCCGCGTCCCCGCAGACTCGGCTCTTGGGCTTCCGGCCCCCCCGGGACTCTGCCCCAGAGCCACTCGGGCCCCGCTGCGCCCCACCCCGGCCCGCAGCCTCCTCCGGCGCCCCAGCCCCCGGGACCCTCTCGGCTCACCTCGCTCAGGGCTGGGCGAACGCTCCGGGCCGCGGGCCCCGCAGCCGCATGACCGGCCCCGCAGCTTGCCCCGGGCGCCGCCGCCGCCGCCGCCGCCGCCGCCGGGGTCGCCGGTGCCCGCGCCCCCCGCCCCCGCCCCCGCCCCGGATCCCGGCGTCCCTGCCCCTCCCGGCCTCCCGCCCCCCGCCCCCCGCGCCCGCGGCCTCACTCGGCGGACGCGGCCGGGCTCGGGCACCGGCGGCCGTTCATTGGCTGCTGCGGAGGAGGGAGGGGCGCGGGACGCGGGGGGAGGGGGGCGGGGGGCGGGGAGGACGAGCCCGGCGGAGTCGCGAGGGCGCTCGGAGCCGGCGCAGGGTCCTGCGGGCACCTCGGGGCTGCACCTGAGACCCGCGCCCCGGGGCCAGCGGGGGCCGCGGCGGGGCGAGGGCCAGAGCAGGGTTCGAGGCCCAGCCTAGCACCGGGCTCAGGGCTCCTCCGCCCAACGAGCGCGAGGTCGGGGCGCTCGAGGCAGAGCGCGCTGCGGCCTTGGCTCCAGAGAGGCCGAATCACGGAGACCTTGAGCCCGGGGGAGGTGCGGGACGGACGGAGAGGGACAGGCAGGGACAGACGAACAGCCGTGGAGACCCTAGGAAGGGAGCACCCTGGCGCCCGGAGCTGGACAGGGGCTCCGGCCAGGCCAGGGCGGAGCCTGGGGTCTGGGAGCCGGGAGGAGCGAGGGACGCCCGGGGCCGGGGTCCCAGCAGCGGGCGGCGCAGAGCGGAGCCAGGTCCTGCAGCCGCCGCGGAGCCAGAGCCGGGCCGGCACCCCCCCCCGCCGTGATGTCAGCGGGGCCACTCTTAAAGGGGCAGGCTGCCCGCCGAGGGTCGGGCACTGGCGGGGGGGGGGGGCGGCAGCGAGGCGGGGCCGCTGAGCTCGGCACCCACTGGGCCGGCGCTCGGGAGCCCGGGAGCCTACAGGCAAGATGGGACTCCCGACCCTCAAGAGAATCTACGAGGTTTGGGGCTCAGCCCCTCCACACATAGGCGGACACCCCTCCAAGAGCAGGCCCCGTCCGAGGACTACATTCCCCGTCAGCCCCCGCGGCCAGGGGCTGCACCTGGGGGGAAAGGGGTTGCCATGATGCCCGCTGGGAAACGTAGTCCATCTGCACGGGTCCCTCCACTCCATCGACTCGCAAGTGGGTCAAGGCAGAGAGGCCAGAAGCTGAGCCTGCCTTCTGCCTGGCTGGTTGCCGTGCAACTTCTTGCCTCTAGTTCTTGAGCTTTTCTATTGGGGTCTCTTCCTTTGGTCCACTGTGCAGTGTCCTTTCACAGGAGTGTGTGTGTGTGTGTGTGGGCACGAGCGTTGTCTGGGTGAACGCAGTCTCGTTTCACACTTTTAGTGGCCGAGGTGCACGTTCCGATCAGTGAAGTTGAGGGCCCTGTCTCTCCGTCCTCCCCACCCTCCCCACCTGGCTCACGTTAGGATAGAGCTGAGCACTCCCTTTGGCACCCACCTCTGTTTGTCTCTGTGTAGTCACTGTCCCACCCCCGCTCCCCTGCATTCCCCAAGCTTACAAGAAAACATCCAAACACTTCAGCGTCAGCATCCCAGATTTATTCCCCAGCAGCTGTGGCCGGGTGGGAGAGGCTGGGGGAGGAGGGGAGCCGGGCCCGCAGGCCCTGGAGCGGAGGGGAGTTCCCAGAGAGGCTGGAGCCATGCACGAGCAGGGGCGTTGGGGGGTCCGGGGTCGGCAAGGCAGTCAGAACAAGAGCTGGCCAGGACGGTCGGAGGCCAGGAGCAGGCAGCCATCCTCGACCGCGGAGCGGAGGGCGGGCCGGGGGCGGGAGGGCTGGGTCCGGGCCTGGAGCAGGCGACCCGAGGCCACTTCCCCAGGTCGCGCGGGAGAAAAAGGCAGGAACTACGGGCCGGGGCGTAGAGCTCCCAGGGCCGGGTGGTGCGGAGGAAACGGGGCTCAGCGCGGCAGGATCCGGAACACCGGGGATCTAGAGCCCGGGAGGAGGTCAGAGGCAGGCGAGGTCGGGAGGGGCATCCAGAACCCGGACGGACGACGGCGCGGAGGCCAGGACGCTGCGGCAGGATCGCGGGTGGCAGGGCCGGGGACACCTAGCGGCGGCAGGTGACATCACATCACGGGCAGGGCACGGGGCTGGTGGGGCTGCGCGCGTCCGGATGCACGAAGTCGGGGTTCACGTAGGTAAAGCCCTGGAAATCCGCCTGGTCGATGCTGGCCAGGACCAGGCGGTCCGGGGGCGTCAGCGCGGGCGCCGCCCGCGTGAAGAACTTGTCGAAGTTCTCGCCGCTGCGACCGCACTGTGGGAGGGCAAGAGCGAGTCAGGCCCGTGGGCCCTCGGGGTGTCCCCATGGGGGAGCCCTACTCTTCCCCCGGGTGGCTCTGAGGTCAGAGCTGCCCACCCCCAGCCCCGTGGGGGTGCCGGGGCTGACCGGGCGAGGCCTGAATGGCGGCGCGATCTCCAGCCGCTCCAGCCGGTCCCAGTCGATCCAGCGGAAAAAGCCGTGCGCCCGAATGGTGGGCTCCCCGTCCGGCCCAGAGCCCAGGCGCTTTCCGGGGTGCTTGGTCAAGAACTGTGGGGACACAGAGAGACAGACGAACGGACAGAGCCCGGGACCGGGACAGGGAGGCGCAGGGAACAGTGTGAGAATCATTGGCAAAGGGCCAGAGACCAGGAGGGAGAACAGGCCGAAGAAAGCGGAGGAGGGGGACAAACAGGAACGGACAGGAGAGGGGACAGGTGAGCGCCGTCCAGACACTCCAGACACGGGGACCCAGGAGCGGACACAGGAAGAGAGGAAACGCAAGCGTGCGGGTGCCAGAGCGGAAGGAGACGGCGAGTCCCAGAGAGGGAAGGAAGAGAGGAGGGCGAGGAGGGTTTCCCAGACAGGAGGGAAGGACAGAGGCCACGGGCAGAGACAGCGAGCAAGAGGTGGACACAGAAATCCCAGGGGAGCAGACAGGGGCAGAGGCACGACAGCCCATCAGAGGCCATGGTCAGGCAGGAGAGGCGTGGCAAGCCGCCCGAGGCCTGGCACTCCTGCACTAACCCGCGACCCTCCAGGGGCCTCGGTGCTGGTGGGAACACAAGCAGTGGGACTCAGGATGGTCGGACCCCCCACTGCCATCCCCACGTCTGGACAGACAGGCCTGGCAGTGGGGCTCAGACGGACAGGGTGGTGGCCTTGTCCTGTCACTGGGCGACTTGAGGAGGGGGGGAATTCCTAAACAAGCCTGGTGGGCATGTGGGTGGTATGCAAGCAGGGCGGGCCCTCACCCCCTTGCAGATGGCCACTGCTTCCCGGGAAAGTGACTTGGGGTAGGTGACCGTCTGCTCCATGATGGCCTGGAACAACTCCTCCTCATCCTCTCCGTCAAAGGGTGGCTGAGGAAGTGGATGCATGAAGTCAGTGTCCAAACCAACACTCGCATCACCCACTGCGACCGGGACCAGCCACTGAGGCTGCTCTCCCCTGCTGGTCCTGGCCACCCGTGGGGACTGCACAGCAAACTGCCAAAGTTTCATCACTCCAGTGGCCACCTCCCTGCCTCACTGTGTACCTCACTTCCACCCAAGCCTCTTCACCTGCTGTGCAAACCAGGAGGCTGCTAATTAGGCGACATGTCACTTAAACAGAAAGACTGCAGTGGAAGCTGCAAGTGGCTTCTCCACATTAGCTGAGTGGCTCCCCAGCATCTGGGATGAGGGAGGCTCACAAGCGCAGAGACTCATACTTTGAAGTTTAGCTGGCCTGTGGAACTGGATAGGAAAAAGCTGGCATCTTACTTAGCTTAAGCTACCAGCTGAAGGTTAGTATGTCCTCCAGCTGAGAGCGTGGACACCAGGATGCAACAGTTGTACTTGTGACTTCACCCCCAATACCAGTCACAGGTATTTCAAACTATCATTCCTACCTCAGAATTACTGTTAGACCTTCCTTTTCTCTTATCATTGCTTAATCTGGTGAAAAGAAACCGAACATATTCCTATGTTTGCCACCACACCTGATAACTATAATGGGCTTTAAAGTTTGGTAACTATATTTCTTTTTTTTTTTTCCAGTACTAGGAATCAAATTCAAGACCGTGAGCTCACTAGGCAGGTATAACACCACTGAGCTACATCTCTAGCAGGTACCTATTCTTCAGTGATTGTTTTGTCATTTTATGATTTATTTTGTGCACATGAAAACATTATTTTGACAAGGAGTTCATAAGTTTTTCTAGGCCACTAACAGCTGACGATGTCTAAAATTTTTTAAAAAGTCAACAGCAGCAAAGACAACCCCCGCCTGAGCGAGAAACAAGGCTTCAGGACCTCGGACAGCGGCACCCCAGCATCTGGGCACCACCTTGAGGCCCACAGGCTGTTCCTCGCCTAAATGTGGAGCTCCGGGCCTCAGAGCAGCCAGCACCTCCCTGTCTCCCTTACCTGTCCCGCCAACATTTCATAGAGCAGAACCCCAAAGGACCACCAGTCGACAGACTTCCCGTAGGGCTGGTAGGCAATGATCTGGAGGGAAGACCCCAAGGAGTTGTGACTTTGCGTTCGCAACACGCCCCCTTGGCCTCACGCCCACTTCTACTGCTTTCCACATACATTCTTCCCATCGCATACTTTGGTTAGTAGAGCTGTACCCTTTGCAGAATTCAGGAAAAAAATATATATACCTACACAGAACATTTCTTTATACTCCAATATAAAAAAGCCCCTGAGGACTGAGTCAAAAGTTCCACCCTCCTAGAATCTTTGTATAACTGAACCTCTCCTCTGGCTGTGTGTGGGGTTACATCTCGGAGACCACAGATTCTTAAACCCCAACAAACAGCAGGACTTTTTTCTTTTTAGACAGGGTCTCACTATGTAGTTCAGGCGAGATGGGAATTTGCGGTGTTCCTCCTGTCTCAGCCTCCTGAGAGCTGGATTATAGGTATGCACCACCGCACCCAGCTAGTATTGTTTTATTTTGTTTTTTTCATGAAAGGACTTTTAGGAAAAATGGGTGTTGCCATCCACTAAGAGTTCTGGGCTCCATACATAATTTGTGTCCTTTTCTAAGCTTCTGAAATGATTCTATTACCACCCAGGTTTTGTTACCACTGACACTGATTACTTGGGCACTAACACTGATCAACTAAAAAGATCAAGGGACAGGTGCCCCCTGCAACTTGCCCCCCAACTTGGAATGTTGGGAACATGCCCATGGATCTCTGTGTACATTCAGACATGAGCTCTAGCTCTGCAAAGTCAGAGCAGCGCTGCACCCAGTGACAACACTCAAGGGGCACTTCCCCAGGTCTCAGGGATCTGACCCGGCCTCCTGTGATGGCAGGGATGATGCACCACGTGCCTGAGCAGGCCTGAGTTCCACCCGACACATGTGCACATGCGTGTGCACACACACACACACGGAACTACGTGCAGTCCTCATCAGGGAGCCTTCATACGGCCAGCATCCAAGGTGACTCTACCCAGCGAGCAGCCATGGCCACAGCTGCAGCCTCCACACGTGGACCAGTGTCCTGGGACAGGCCCCTGAGGACTCTGCAATAGCCTCATGTCTTAGCAGGCTGAGGCCCACTGGATCAGAATTCCGAGGAGCTGGTCCTGCCCTCCTGGGTCCTGCACACTTTGCCTGTCCAGGGACCCCGCCCTCCACTCAGGGCACTCATCGCGTGGGCCTCCCCCCTGAAAAGAGCCCAGGCCACCTCACGTGGACACCCCACCAAGGAACGGGGAGCACAGACCAAGTAAGCAGGGGCTTGGGGGTCACCTCGGGGGCTATGTAGTCCGGGGTCCCGCAGAAGGTCCGGGTGGTGGTCCCTGGGAAGACATTCTCCTTGCACATGCCGAAGTCGGTGATCTTGATGTGGCCCTCCGCGTCCAGCATCACGTTGTCCAGCTTCAGGTCCCTGGTAGGGTTTCAGAGGGCCGAGTCCAGCGAGGAAGCCACCGTGCTGCCCCTCCCCTCCCCAGGAAGTCCTGGGCTGCCGACCTGTAGATAATGCCCTGGTTGTGCAGGAAGAAGAGGCCGATGGCGATCTCTGCTGCGTAGAACCTAGAGGGGCCGGAGGGAGTGGGACGGTCAGTGGGGGCCCGGCTGCCCCACACCCTCCCTTCATTCTGTGGAGACTCACGCTGCATGGGGCTCCTTGAACTTGCCCAGCTGTTGGATGTGGTACATCAGGTCGCCGCCAGTGACATACTCCATCACAAAGTACAGGCGGTCCTGGGGGATGCAGGGGCCCAGAGGCAGGGACACCTCAGCACAGGCAGCGTTCTGGGGACCCCGTCAACCAGAACCCGGAGAGGTGGCCACACGGCATGAGGACACCCTCGGGTCACTGCTCCCGGATACCAGGTGCTCAGGCTGTACCTTCCCAGAATGGATATCGAGGCTGGGCCTCTAACTGAAATTCGGACATACCACCACCTCTCTCCACATTGGCCGCACACCAAATTATAGCAACCGATGACAAAGGCGCACAGGCTTCGCCTGCAGTTACCTCACATCTACTCTAGGAAGCTAGTCACTTCATTCCAAGTCTCCGGAAGTGGCTGCACCCTCCCCAAACTCGGTTTGACTTCCTGCTCCATGCAGCAATCTTAGGGTAACACCCCATTTCTCAGCTGTTCTTAAGAACACAAATGTAAACTCACAGCCCTGCATCCCATTCATTAGCCACACCTCTCAGAGCACCTGCATCCTGGCCATGCCCCCCCCACAACATCCACGGCACCTGCATCCTGGCCACTCTCCCAAGGAGTCCACCACCTGGCCACACTCCGGCTGCCAAACCACGCCCACACCACCAACACCCAGGCCACGCCCCAGAGCCCGCCCACCCAGCCACGCCTTTGGGTCCAAAGCCACACAGCGGGAGGGAGGAGGCCATGCCAGCCTCTGCCCTCTGCTCCCTCACCGGGGTCTGGAAGGTGGAATGCAGCTGGGTGAGGAAGTGCGGCCGCCCGCCCGGACCTCTGCCCCCTAAAGCCAGCACGCGTTTCTCCACCAGGGTGCAGTCCACGTCGTCGTCCTGGACGATCACGTCCTTTTTCAGGATCTTGATGGCATAGAGCTCATCGGAGCCTCTGCGCTCGGCCAGCATCACCTACGGACCGACGGAGGTCCAGTGGGCTGGTCCATCGGGGTCCCAGCCCTGCCCTTCTGTTCTGGGACCGGACGCCCCCTGTTGCGTTCAATCCCACCCCCAGAAGCACTGTACTCCTGTCCTCCAGGAGCCCGAGCCTCACAAACTGGCTCTAGACTTGGGAGCCCCGTCTCCTAAGAACCCTGAAGACCAGACTCCAAACCTCTGTACCTACACCCTCCCCTGGCTCCAGAACCCCAGAATCCAACCTTCCCGAAGCTGCCTTTTCCTAGAACCATGAGGAAGCTGAAGTCGGAGATGTGCAGGCGTCCTTGGCCGGCCCCAAAGAAGCAGCGCTTGGGGTCCGTCGGGCTTGGGGACGGGGAGGGGATGGGGGAGGACGAGGGGCCCATCCGCACGCGCTGTGAGGAGAGGAGACAGACAGGGAGTCGGACCCACAGGCTGAGAACAGACAGGAGGGAAAGTTACAGAGAAGAAACCGCCAGCCACCTGCCCTGTTTTTGGCTCGGGAACTTCCTCGGACTCCCTGAGGCCTTCAGGCTGTGCTTACTGACACCTAGCTGCCATAGGGCATCTCTGGGAAACAGACTGTCACCCCATTTCACAGAAGGGCAAACTGACAACAAAGGCTGTGAGATTTTCCCAGAGTCACAGAGCAGAGCAGAAGTGGGACCCAAGCAGCTCCGCTCCAGAGTCCAGCAGGCAGATGGGCTACTCATGCCCACTGTCCCTGCCGCAGCCCAGAACCGAGCTGGAGGCCCGCATGTAGGCATGCACACTGGTATTTACTTGGTGGCTTCTGTGTCATGTAAGACAGCAGTGCCTGCAAGTGTTGGTGCACACCTATAATCCCGGCACCTGGGAGGCTGAGGCAAGAGGATCACTAGGAGTTTGAGACCTGACTAGGGTACATAGTGAATTCACACCCAGCCTGAACTACACAGTGAGAACTTGTCTCAAAAAAATGTACACACTAACCAATAAATCAAAAAATAGAATTCAAAGAAAATTATATGCAGTATCATGTGTATGTATTTAATATATATTTTATTATTATTATTTTGCTTTGCTTTCTTCAGGATAGAATTCCTGGTTGTTGTTATTTTTTGTTTTGTTTTGTTTTTTCCTGCTGCTTCTACTTTTCTTGGGGATGGAGCACTAAGTGACACATCAAGCCTTTTTACTTTTTATTTGTTTTCTTTTGAGACAGAATCTTGATAAACTAATAATCTGCCCAGGCTGGGCTTGAGTGTGATCCTCCTGCCTCAGCCTCCCACAGTCTTGAGCACACTGCTGGTGCTGAACCTGGGGTGTCCTCACGGCTCACCCCTGACTTCAGGTCCCACCCTAACACCACCTCTTCTTGGAAGCCAGGCCCCAGCCTGATGTTTCCTTTGGGACTCCTTTGTGCCCGGCAGAACCCCACGATGCCAAAACCCTGTGGGGGAGACCTCTGAGAGTGCGCTCTCCTGTGCTCTCCTGCGGACAGCCAGTAGCTTAAGGCTGGGACACACCTCCCTGGCACTGCCTGGCACGCAGCTGGGGGCACAGGCCTTGGCCAGAGGCTGAACGATGCTGCCTCGGACCCAAAGGATGAGTTTCCAGTTCTCAGCTTTGGAGCTGACCCCTCCTGCCGCCCCTCAGGGCCATCTGCCCCCACTCCTGCTGCTGCACCAGAGCTGCTCTCTCCACAGGGCCCTCCCAGAAGTGACAGCCTCCCACGCAGGCCAGGCTGCTCCTCTCGGACTCATTCCTCGCCCCCATTCCCCGCCCCATCCTCTGGGTCCAGCTCCCAGGCTTCCTGGGGCTTGTCTTCTGCGCTCCTGCCTGGTCTTGCCTCTCAGAAAAGCCCTTCCTGGGCTCCCCACAGCTCACTCTCCCCTTCCTCAGGCCTTTGCCCAGCAGACGCTTTATTGGCAAGGCATCTCTGCTTACTCCACTTAAAACACAAAACCTAGCCAGGCATGGTATAATCCCAGCACTCAGAGGCTGAGGCAGGAGGATCTTGGGCTATATAGTGAGACACAGTTTCAAAAAAATCAAGGGGCTGAGGATTTAGCTCAAGGGGCATCACACCTACCTTGAAGCACAAAGGCTTGAGTCCCCAGTACCAAGCACACACAAAAAGACTCAAGAAAATCAAATCCAAACAAGACAAAAGTCACAGAACTTCCCCCAGGGGCATTCCCTATGCTCCGAGTGCTCCTTATCCTGTGCAGAGGATTTTTCTGTTCCACTCCCTGCCAGTCACTAGAAGTGCCCAGTGATTATAGCTCTGCCCAGCGCACAGCTGCTCAACAATTAGTTTTTGAAAGAGGAACGAAGAGAAACCCACTGTCATTCCCACAGCCCCACCCTCAGAGAGCAGTCCCTGGGAAGGCCTGTATGGACAGCCAGGCTGCTGCTGCCTGAGGCAGCTCCAGATCAAACATAGACTTCCGGGCCATGTACTTGGGAAGCCCAGGCTGCTCCTCCGGGGAGGCCCAGGGTGCGGCTGATGGACCCCAGAGCAGGGCCCAGTACGCTGTCCTCTGGATACAGCGTTCAGTGAGTGAGTGCGAGAAGAATGTAGGACGCAGGGAGAAAAGTCCTGGCCCTTCTTCAGCCCTGCCCTCCAGCTCCTCAGTGCCGGGTCACTGCTAATGTAGCACACTGCTCTGTATTTTAACTATCTGCCAAGATGACCCTATCTTGGAGGGATCATCTGAGGTTCACACT
>PVIR01005903.1:0-16619 GCA_004026965.1 Petromus typicus
AAATGGGACCTCCAATCCTAGCTTTTTGAGGAATCTCCAAACTGATCTCCACAGGGGTTGTACGAGTCTACAGTCCCACCAACAGTGGAGAAGGGTTCCTTCTTCTCCGCAGCCTCGCCAACATTTGCCGTTGGCTGATTCTGAAATGGCAGCCATTCTATGTGGAGTGAGATGAAATCTCAATGTTGTTTTCATCTGCGTCTCTCAAATGATTCATGATGTTGAGCATTTCTTCATATGCTTCTTAGCTGCTCTTACTTCTTCCTCTGAAAAATATCTGTTCATTTCAGATGCCCATTTTGAACTGGGTCATTAAATTTGGGTGGGCTGATTTTTTTGAGCTCTTTATATATTCTAGATAGTAGACTTTTGTCTGAGGAACAGCTGGTAAAGATTTTTTCCCACATCATTGGTTGTCTTTTTGCCCTGTTAGTGGTTTCCTTCGCTGTGCAAAAGGTTTTTAAAAGAAGGAGGTCCTATTTGCTGATTTATTCCGCCAATTCCTGTGCTATAGAGGTTTTGTTCAAGAAGCCTTTCCATAAGCCATTGTCTTCAAAAGTTTTACATAACCTATTTTGCAACAGGTTTAGAGTGTGTGTTTTAATATTTAGGTCTCTTGTTTACTTTGATTTTAGCTTATTACATATTGAAAGAGATCTCGTTTTAGTCTTTGGCAAGTTAAAGACCAATTTTTCCACCATCATTTGTTTAAGAGGCTATCTTTCCTGCATTGAGGATTTTTGGCTCCTGTCAAAGATGAGGATCCTCAGTGTATCTGGAGTAGTTTCTGGATCTTCTAGTTTACTCCATTGATGCTCAGGTCTTTTACTTTTCCAGTATCATGCAGTTTTCATCACAGTGGCTTTATAGTATAGTTTCAGGTTTGGAGTTGTAATACCCCCCACCGTGTCCCTGTTGCTTAGAATTGCTTTTGCTGCTCTAGGTCTTTTGGGGTTCCAGATGAAAGTTTGGATTTTTTTCTCTAGATCTGTGAAATATGCTGTTGGGATTTCAATCGGGATTGCATTGAATGTGTAGAGTAGTTTTGGGAGTATAGCTATTTTGACAATATTGGTTCTTCCTACCCAGGAGCAAGGTATGTCTTTCCATTTTTTGATATCATCTTCTATATCCTTTTTCAGAGTACTGTAGTATTCAGAGTAGAGGTCTTTCACCTCCTTTGTTAGATTGATTCCTAGATATTTTATTTTTGGGGGGTGCTATTGTGAAAGGGACTGATTCCCCAATTTCTATCTCAGTGGGTCTACTGTTTGTGTATACAAAGGCTATTGATTTTTGAACGTTGACTTTGTAACCAGCTATGTGGCTAAAATTGGCGATTAGGTCCAGCAGTTTTTAATTAAGCTTTTAGGATCCTCTAGATAGAGCTGGAAGATTTCACTTTTTTTCCCCAGCATATAACTATTATGAACTATAAATGTGGGGCTCGGTGTGGTGATGCATCCCTATACTCCCAGCACTCAGGGAGCTAAGGCAGCATGATCATCCTGGCTTTAGTTCCAGTTTGGTTTATATAGTGAGTCTGGATATATTTTCAACTTAGGTTTGTGCTTGGAAATTTGAGGATTATACCAAAATAAGTTCACAACAAAAATTGTATTCGTATGCTAGAAATCATAGCTTTATATATGCAGCTTCTATATAAGAAAGAGGAAGATCGAAAGTATTTTTATAAGAGTTAGCCTTATAGGCAGACTTTCATGGAAAATCTCTTTGCCAAAATGTCTCAGGGTTCAATTATATTTTAATATATATTTACATTCTTTTTATTGAATAGCACAAGTTTTCAATTTCCATTTTGCTAGAGGAGACAGTACACCTGTGCAGAGATGTGTATATACACACACACTCCTGCTAAACATTCTTGTTTGGATATACTTAAAAAATAAGTAAAGCTCAACAAAACAAAAGGTCCTACCAGCTGTAGTAGGAAAGAAGACTGTTCCCGCAATGATTTTCTGTGGAGTCCTCCCACCAAGGATGCATTCAACCAGTGTGGTCAGGAGGGTGATGGGGGCCCCTGCCAGGGGGATCTGGCCCAGGGACCCACTGGAATCTGGTGTCCTGGTCTTTCAGAGATGTGCCTGAGGAACTCAGTTACATCTATATGTCAGTAGCAAAGGCCACGGCCCACATTCTTAATGTAAAATCAAGATAAACAGGACCACAGTAGCTATTTTCAGAAATGTACTTCAGTTTCCAGCTTCTGTCGCCTCAACATTGTTCTGCAGAGTTCCTCAGAAAAATATGACTTTCCACTGAACACAATATTTAAAAAAAAAATTATAAGACATACATTTCCTCGTGCCTCTATTTACATGCTTCCCAGAGGCAACAATGTGATTTCTGCTGTTTTAGAATTGAAAGGGCCAAAAGAAAAACAATCATAATTCAAGTAAAGTGGCAAATATGGGCACCTGGGAAATTCTTCCAAGTACTTTCATTGTTGCTAGGTAATCTGTGTCATTATACATTCTATTGTTCTGACACTTCCTTGTTGAGAATTAGATTATAGTAAAATATTCTCATATTGTTATAAATATGTGATCTTTTTTATTGCAGTAGATGCATGAAAAACTATAAAATTTGATTATCGGTTATCTTGGATGAAGATAGTTCAGTCACAAATGAAGTAAAAGAGATCATCTATGGTTATATGTGCTTTTCAGCATTTATTTATTCACTAATTTAGACATTAATTAGATTTTCATTGACCACATAGCTTCCTGGAAGGACAGTCATCCCACTGATGAATCACAGAAGCCTGTACAAAACAGGTTAAACTGAAAACCTATGGCTCACTGTGATCTTCATGACAATAGTGCTAGATGCTGGCTGGACTGTGACTAAAGGACTCCAGTCAGTAGCTATGCCAGTTCCAGCCCCTCTGCTGCAGGACTTGGCTCAAGTGTTCTCTTTCTCTTGTACCATGAACCCTTTCTCTCCCCAGTAAGATCAGCCTGCTTCGAGTGACACATTTCATTGTCTGATCACTGACTTGACCCACCCAGGCCATGCCGACAGGTCCTTCACTGTCACTCCTGGCAGTCTGAAGATGGGCTTTTAATCAGCCTCATTCTTACCTTAGAGTACAATAAGTATACGTCACCTTATTTGTTCTGAAATATTTTGTAACTGGGGTTTTTTTTTTTCTTATGTTTCCTTCTTCCCTTTTTAGTTTTTCCACTTTTTTAAACACATTGGCTTCAGAAACATTGACAAATTTTTGTATTAGAAAATAAAAGAATAATCACTTACCTCTTTCTTTACATTTATTTTCTTTTCTGATGACCAGACTTTGGATAAAAATGAGGATTCCACAATAAGAACAAGACAAAGGCTAATTCTATTGCCATCATTAAAGTATTAAAGTGTGAATATGAAGTGTTATCAGCCTATCACATTGCTTAATTTTCACATTTAATTTTAATGAATCTTAATGAACTGTTGAAACTGAAATATATCAAATGAAGTTGAAAAATAACTTTGGAACTTGGTAGAGCCCCTTTCTTTCCCTGGTTCTCATATAAGTAAGGACATAATTTGTGACTTCATTTGAGAAGAAGAATTCAGTTAATTACATTGATATTGAGAATATTTGCATATTAATATTTAGAACATTTGCTGCTCTATGAGAAGTTTAATTTACTAAATCTGAAGACAAAGTGTGAAGATAAAAATGTTAAAAGATAGATTTTAATCTGGATTCTGACACAATGTAACTATTATCTCAGACAAGTCATTTAATATCACAGGCTGGATTTTCAACCTTTTAAAATGATGTTTATCCACACTGCAAAGTCATGTGCAGTTATTAATAGTTAAATAAGTAAAATGTAAAATATCCCATTAAAATTTTAATCTGATATTTTGACTTTTTTTCTTCATTGTCTTTTGTGCAAAGGAAAATGAAATTAGAGAAATATAAGATGAGATGTCAGGGATTTGGTTCAAGTGGTACTCTGCTTATCTTATCTTGGAAGCACAAGGACCTGAATTCAATCCCTGATACTGGAAGATAGAAAGAAAGAGAGAGGGAGAGAGAGAGAGAGAGAGAGAGAGAGAGAGAGAGAGGGAGGGAGAAAGAAGGAAGGAAAGAAGGAAGAAGGACAGAAAGAAAGAAAGAGAGAGAGAGAAAGAAAGAAAAGAAGAAAGAGAGAAAGAAAGAAAGAAAGAAAGAAAAAAGTGAAGAAAGAAAGAGATGTAAGGGGATAAAAGATGAAAATGAATCCGACCATGTGTGCCCCAGTGTTCTATGTATTTTATTTATCGCTCTCTCGATTCCTGCAGTTACTGGGTGTGTTGAAGATGTGCAGGGATCTTACAGATGACCATGTAGGTAGGCTAGCATGGTTTACATAGACACAAGTGGCTGTTTTGTGTGTCTTATGTAAGTTGGCCTTTGAATGATGTGATACCAAATGTGAAGAAGCTCTACCTTGCAGTGCCCTATGGCCATCTGTCCGCTCTTCAGTATGCACAAAAATCTCTGTGCAGATAGCATAGTTTTATTGGCAGAAAGTATTAAACTTAACCAGAATATTTATGTCCCCAAGGATTTCATACCTTCTCACCTTACCTTTCAAGAAATCTGCAGTTCTGTCCCAAATGTCCCCATATTGACTCAGATTTTCTGATTCAACTTATAAAACTTTTTAGTATCATACATTTTTAAAGGCTTCTCATAATACAGAAAAACACTTGTATCAATTATTTGGTAGAAAGAAAAAATATAAATATCTAAATATTTGTTTCCTTTTATTGGCATTAAACTGAATTAAAAGGCATTTGATGTAGTTTGTTTGGGTCTTATTTCCACTTAACATTACTTTTCTCTGAAATTCTGGATTATTTTATAGCCTTTATTTGAGTAATGTGAAAAGAAAAAATTGCATTACTACAATCCATTCAATTTTATTCCTCCAAATATATACTTTATTATCTCCTGACAACTCAGCAGACTAATTTAGAGTTTAAAGAAGTAGAATTGACCTGCTTCTACAGAGTTTTATTTTTCCACTGATTATTATATGAGAACAAGTTTCATATCACCAGTAGAATAATAAACAAAAAGGAAAAGTGATCTAATATAGCAATAAGGTAGTTAATTCCTTTCCTGTATCATGAGGCATGATTTAAATCATTACTTTAATCCTTTTCTCAAAAATCCATGAGAACATAGAACTCAGTTGAAAACATCTGGTGGAGGACGCTTTCCCAAAGTACAAACTACCTCTGATAACTCAACTCTTCAATGTTGAGAGTTCCTCATGACATGATTAATCATGTTTAACCCTTGAAACTCTTGTATGATACTCACTTTTGATTTCATGGAGTGCTTTTCTGACTTACAATCCTGCATGATATTTTTGTAGTTAGGAGCTGAAAATCCAGTAGGAAGGGAAAATAATACACCACACAGTGAAAGTTATTTCTGTACATGTTTTGTTATCTCTGGCATGGGTATCTTACTTTAATTTCTTTATTATTAGCAATACACCCATGGTTGGGAGTTGGTGCATAGGTACCATATCTTATGTTTTATTTTTAAATTTAAATTTTATTTTAAAATTTATTTTTTGGGAGGACATTGGGGATCAAAGGATATCACATGTTAGTTTTTTTAAAATTATTATCTTCATCGGTACATTATGAATACACATGATAATTGCATTCATCATTAAGAGTTTGTACCAGAATGTGACATAACTTGATTCTCATTTTTCCCTTTTCCCCCTGCCCTGTGTCCCCCCGCCCCCATATACACAATCTTTGTTTTCTTTTTTCTTTATTATTATCACATAATTTTCTCCTTGTTATTTACCCTTACACTCTTTCCTGTAAATATTTTCTACTTCACAATATCAACTAAACATACTACAACTCATTTACAGCTTCCTATCCTCATGTTAGTTTTTTATACATTCTCTTTCCTTTTCCTCTCTCTCTCTCCTGCCTCCATTCCCACATCCTCTCCCCATCTTTAGAAAAACATATTCATTTTCCTACCATGTAACTTTTATTTTGCTCTTTAAATTATTTATACTTCGAGTGTCTCATATAAGGGGAGCTATGCAATATTTAGTTTTTTGTGTCCAATTTGGCTCTGTTAGAATTATGGTCTCAAAGTACATCATCTTTCTGCACATGGCTCAACTTCACACTTCTTTATGGCTGAGCGGCACTCCATTGTGCTGTGCGATCTATCTTACTACTCAGTTCATCTACCGATGAGCACGCAACCATTCTCCAGATCTACCTGTTGTGAGCTTCACTGTTATAAACAGGAGTTCGCAAGCATCACGGCTACACATCTCAAACTCTTGTTGCAGGTCTTTGACTCTGGGGAAGACTCGCAGAGGAAGTCACCTGGGTCAAATCAAATTTCTGTTTTGGCTTTTGAAGAATCTCTGATTTAAATACAAGATTCTAAAGCAACTTTGTTTGTTCTCCAGATATTTTTGATCTCTAGATCTCTTTTAGTTCCATGTAAGTTGTAGGATTCTTTTTTCTAATTTGGTGAAGAATGCTAATGGTATTTTGATATGTTACTTAAAAGTAGTACCATGGAGAGTTCCTGTGACTTTCCAGATGCAGAGTGTGAACAGCTACTCAGATGCCCATTAAATGGAGTTAAGATTTTAAGCTAATTACTCCTATTCTGTCATAGGGTAAACAGAGAGCACAATGTACATTTGGCAGATATTCACAACGAAAGATGTTCGACATCATATGTTATAGAAAATTAAAACTATAATAAGCCTTGGGATAACAATTCTCAGTTTATTAACTAAGTTACTCCGTGCTTATTATTGGATTATGTCCTTTTTTTCCTGCCACATTTGCACACAACTATTCATTTTTTTAATTAAACCTAAATTAAAAAATATTTTTCCCCCTGGGATGTTGAATCTCTATTTCTGAGGGCTCCTATGCCATGAAACATTTCATAAAAGGAAGTAGAAAGTTTTTATTTCACTGATCTGTCTTTGTTGTAGCAATATTGGCCATGACCCTTGGGACATGTATTTTATCTTTTTACCAGTGTTAGCCACTTTTCAAGTGCTATGACCAAACACCCAAGAAAAAACAATTTGAAGGAAGAAAGGTTTGATTTGGCACATGGATTCAGAGGCTTCGGTCTGTGCACCTGCAGCTCCATTGATTCTAGGCCCAGGTTAGACAGAAAGGCAAGGTGAGGAACAAGTGAGGGAGAGACGGAAAACAGAAAGAAATCAAGAGAGCTGGAGAGGGAGGGAGCACAGACATGACTATGAGAATGTGTCTGGGAGGAGCGGGTCGGGAGGAGCGGGCTGGGAGGAGCGGGTCGGGAGGAGCAGGCTGGGAGGAGCGGGCCGGGAGGAGCAGGTCGGGAGGAGCAGGCTGGGAGGAGCGGGTCGGGAGGAGCAGGCCGGGAGGAGCAGGTCGGGAGGAGCAGGCTGGGAGGAGCGGGTCGGGAGGAGCAGGCTGGGAGGAGCGGGTCGGGAGGAGCAGGTCAAGAGTGGGGTCGCTGCCGACCGGGTGAGAGGACAGCAGGAATGTGAGCGTCCTCGTGGGCTGCACTTCTCACTGTCAGGAAGAATCTACAGAGATAGAAAGGGCGGGAAACTGTGATGGCAGAGAGGTAAACACAATAAAGACAGGAGTCAGAGCCAGTGTGTAAGAGCTGTGTGCCTCCTGCATCTCCAAGTCCACTGACCAGCCGCTCCATTTCTGTGGTCAGTGTGCCGAGGAGACGCCGTCCGTGACCCTCCAGGACAGTCATTCCGGGAACCTCAGTTCCATGACTTTTGCTGTTTGTTTATTGCCATTCTCAGCTAAAAAAAATGTCAAAGATTCGTGGAAAGATGGTTGCTGATGTAACTGAGGGAGGAAAAATGTAAAATGATCCTGGAACACGTTATTAAGCTAAGAAAGTAAAGTTCTCTGGGAATTATGAGGACGTAGAGTCGACTCCCTTGAGCCAGTCTTAAGGGTACATCTAGGCCAGACTGAGGTATTTCAGCTTTAAAGTAAATATTGAAAATAATGAGTTAACATGCAATTAATAAAATGTAACTGTAGAAGTCCAGACTAAAATAAAGAAATACATAATTTACAAAAATAGCAAGTTGTTCCTTTATATTAACATGCCAACTATTGAATTTAGAGAAAATGTTAAAAGTAGAAAAAGTCTATTTGGCAACTCTTATTTTAGTGGTAAATTCAGGAAGAAATTGTGAATATAGATGAAAACAGTGCATGAGAAATAGGAAGAGAAGGAAGTACTGCATTTCAAAAAGATGGTCATGTTCCTTAAAACTCTCATCATGCAGTGCTTATTAAAAAGAAATGAAATATAAAGCCAGTTTGACAGCTGTCAAATTCATGAGAGACAAAAAAGACTATAGGCAGTCACAGAGTGGAGACACTAGAGAAAAACTGTCCTATCCAAGATCCTAGACCAGGGGTGAGAGTTCCTGGGGCAGTCGGCAAGTCTGAGCCAAGTGCAGGGCGCGTGGTCTCCTGTGCTTTCTCCATTGTTCCTGCTGTGCGGGTGAGGAGAAGTCGATCTTGTTTCACTAACACGCAAAGAGCAATATTCATGGGTAATAAGAACTATGTCTACATCTTGCTTCTCAAGTAAGAGAAATGGTGATTTAACAAAAATGGAAATTTCTGACAACTGAGGAAGCTAATGAATAAAGACTTATTAGCACCTACGTGTAAAGCTATTTTAGAATGAAAGCTAAAATACATTTAAAATAGTCAAATTGGTAAAAGTAGGTTAGAGAAAATGAAATGCATGAATTTAATGAAATGGAGTAGTTGATACAATCCATGTAATAAATTGAAAGCATTTAGTGTGCACTTATGATTGGGCAAAGGCTTGAAAGATAGAAGAAAAACAGTATGTGATCTTCAACTAAAAATTCCTACTCTTTAAGGGAAAATAAAAGTAAATTTGAATGAGAATTAAGTTGTGTCTTATACTGGTACAAATCCCCATTATGGAGTGCAATCATGATGTGTATATTTAATGTACCAATAAAGATAATTAAAAAAAAAAAGTAAATTTGATGTCCATTGATGTATTTTCAAACCTCATATTTTTATTGACTTAATTTCTTATTCCTGTGTTCTACTACATATATATGAAGTAATTTATAACTTACACATGGTTAAAGAAACATAATTTGCAAGTTAGAATAATAAACAATATAATATATAATTATTTAATATTTGAATCATAAAGTGAGAAGGGGAAAAAGCAAGTGGATAAGGAATATTTTAAATATGATTTTGTACATCCTATAAACCACATTATTGTATTGGTTAGGAGAGCCTGAGATATAGTTCATAGTTAAATAGTGCGAGATTCAATTTAGATTTTTCATTTTAGACTTAAAATAAATCTAAGACTTAAAATAGCTTCAGTTCAAGGAAATTTGGGGAGATATTTTAGGAAACTAGTACAATATGAGTTTAGTAACGGCAGTGTTGCAGGCCCTTGAAATCTGATTTAAAAGAAATCTGATATCACAATAATCTTGAGACCTAAAAATATAAGTCAGATTCTTGACTTGGTTGCTATGGAAGCAAAGTCCACTGCTCATTTTCACTTTCAGGACCCTGTGCCCCCTCCCTGAGCAGTGTCTCATGGGGAATATTTAATAAGAATTCACTCTTTTGAAGATAGGTAATTTTGGAAACTGAATCCCTAGCAAATGACCAAGGTTTTTCTCTGATTTTTAGCAATTTAAGTGTTTAACTCTTATAGTCATCTTTGTGGCATATGAAGTTACTGTTATGCCTATTCTTTTGCTTCACCAGCACAAAGCAAAGGTGAGACAACAATGGATGGGATATCTGAGTACAGGCTCTTCACGGTAGTACTTGCAGTTGAGGTTGGTATCTATAGGAAAAGCACATCTGCTTGGAATTGTTGTATCCAGGGCCCCTTTCTCGGCTCCTGTGAGATTAGAACTGCAGCGCACCACTCCCCTGTTGTTTACGTCTCACTTTATGTGCTTCTGTGTTTATGGAGTGCTAAACTGCTTAATTAAATTTTACTGGTTGATTCTGCCTGCTCATTCGTATCCTACTTAATGCAGCCTACAACATTTCTTTCTTTAAATGAACATCTGAAAACTTTTCATGTACGTTTAGAAAAACATTTGAGCTACAAAAATGAATAAGTGGTTTAAAGTGTTGGTGCTATTATTTTAAATGCACAGATACTAGGGGAGCAGAAGAATGATAAACCATGTTTGTCATGTGGGGTTTGATGAAGGAGTGGGGTGATATGAAACGCTGGCTTTTTCTCAGCTTCGATCTGGCTCCTCTCAACACCTTTCCCACTCTGCATATTTGCAAGGCTGTTTAGCACCAAAACCAAGAAGAGTGCACAAAATGATCCCTGTAGCAGACTCCCTGTTCAGGCTGGGGAAGGTTTGCTGTACCCTGTAGCAGACTCCCTGTTCAGGCTGGGGAAGGTTTGTCGTGCTTGTCCTTAGAGCCCCCTTGCCCCAAGCACAGCACGCAGCTGACAGGGCTCTCAAGCTCCCCATCCACTCAGCTCAGTGGTCTTCTGGAAATGTTCCAGTTCCTGTAGATACTGTTCCTTCTCTATGAACAGGATCTCATCCCATTGTATAAAACCTCCAGGCCACTTGCAATGAGTCCTTCCTTGCTTCTTGTTCACATCTGAGAGATAAATGAAGCTCTGCCAAATGCATCTCCACCATCAGTGATGTTTTACACAGCCAAATCCTGCCAGCCTCCTGTGAATTAGCAAACAGGATACTCTCCTCCTATTCTCTAGGACTATTTTAACATTTTTATGTAGTCATTACTTGTATTAATACCTGTGCACATCACTCACTTGTAGGCAGATATAACTGAGTTGATCCTTTTCTTCTAGACCAAGTTGAAGACACTGAGGCATCACACACAAGCTCTCCTTCACTGATTGTCCAGGTTCAAATCAAAGCTGTTACTAAGTTTCAAAAACTAAGCATATTTCAATTTCCTATCTGTAAAATTTCAGTGATTAATATACTGCAGTGTGGTACTCAAATGAACTAATGCATTTAGCAAACACCCTAGAGTTAGATCTCATCTTCCCTGTGCAGTTAATATTGTGAGCAGCCAAATGAGTTGATTGTTCTGTAGGGTTCACTGTACTTTCTGTTTGCATCATGTGGCACTAGCAGCCCAACCACCTGACCACCCTCCCCCTGGTCTTTGTGCTGGAAACCATTCAGCCTGCCTTCACCAGCTCTTGTTGATCACAACAGACATGGGGAAGTCAGACTCGCAGTACAGACGGGTTTGTCTTGTTAACTGCTTGGTTCTGGGAAGTTTGCAGATAGTAGAAGTTAGGACATGAATATGCGTGCTGAGGTAGCCTTTAAGAACTTTTCTCAAAAGCACATTTCAATATTTCCACTGCCTACGTTGGAACTTACCATCACTTCTACCCAGTTTTAACTACTACAGACAATCTCTAAGCAGATTGCCCTAAATTTAGAGGGATGTTGTGTTAATTTTTGTTACTCTTTCTCATGTCATTTTACCTATTCTTAATATGTCAAATGATTTCTTTCTCTGTTAAAACTTTAATTATTTTTCATTTTGAAAAGAGCAAAATAAAAAGAAACCTAACCTCTCAAGCTCACCTGAGTGTTTGTTTTCTCAATCTATACTCCTGGGTCAGGTGTCGTGTAAGCAAATGGTCGGTCAATCATCTGAACTCAAGTCCTGGCTTTCATGAAGTCAGTGTACTGAATGGAATGGAACTTAAACAAATAGAATTGAGAAATGGAACACTGTCCTCATCATAACTATTCCTAAACTATTTTCCTCATGTATGTTTTCAAATGTTTAAATTCTGACTTAATATTCTGAGGTCCAATTTTACACACACATTCTTATGTTCACACAGTATATACATAAGTATAAATGCAGCGATGTGTGTATGTATAGATTATATATATATATATATATATATATATATATATATATATATGGCAGAGAGATAGCTTGTATACATACATTGTTGCTGTTTCATAATCATCTCTTTCTGCCTCATGCCTTGGGAACTCAGCACTCCCACTCAAAATGCTGCTAGCTCCCTTGCGTGCCAGACCAAGCGAGGAGGACACGGAATGGAGCACCAGCTAGCACCCCTAGATTCTTCTCAGCATAGAGCAACAAAGAGTGTAACAACAGACCAGCCCGATCAAAGAAATGTATTTCCAACATGCAGGAGGGTAGTTTTGTCCAGGACTGAGGTAAAGTCCTACCACAGAGAGCAGTGGCAGACAGCCTTGATGGTTATGCTTGGAGAGAGTGCAGCTCACCAGGGGTCTCTTGGGATTCCCCTGGAAGGCCAGGAGTCCATGCTGAGAAGACTGCAGGACCTGTGCTTTGCTGTGGGTGGACAAGTGTTGTGGGAATTATAACCCAGCACACCAGTCCTGCAGAAGTACTTCACAGAGTGGCATGTTTGTGTGCTTGGACTGTTGCCTACATCTTGCACAGATTAGGGGTCTGAACTAACAGGCACTCTTCATTTAGCCACCAGGTTCCATTCCTGAGAGGAGGTCATTAAGGGAATCGGTCACTATGAGGAACTTGATATTGTATGTACATTACAATATTCAGAATGAAAAATAATAAAGAATCCAAGTTGATGACATTTCTTTCTTGTACATAATTCTTATATGCAGTACTGTAATGTGTAACAGAACTTAAAACTACAGCATTATATTGAACAGTGTAATCAGCAAAAATAGTGTAATATTGTAGAAGAAACTGCCATAAGGCCTCACTGTCACTCACATTTCCTGTGTTGCAAGTCCAGATGAGGGTTGTAAGTCTGAGCAGAGAGTTACAAATGAGAAAAGAATGCTTGGATCCTGAATCCAAAAAAGCACTAACAAGATAGGTTGTTAAATGAAAAATATCTTCATAGATCAATATAAAGACATTTTAATTATCTTCACCTAAATCATAGTTCTCTATGTTTTGATTAAGAGTTATTGATTGGTAGTTCCTAGAGTTTATCAATATCCACTTGAAATCTGATGCCTCTGTATTTGCTACTATAGCCCAGGAAACTGATCATCTCTCTGCACCAGTATCTACATTGTCTGACATCATGAATAATACCATCACTCACTCCCGAAGAGTAGGGGCACTGGGCCAAAGAATGTGCAAACTCCAGAGAGACAACAAAGCAGAAACATGGAAAGAGAAGGCAACAAAAGGCCTCGATAAAGTCCCGACTCCCTCAAAGCCAATTTAAGGGAGGTTGAGGGGGAAGGAACTAGTTCGGAAAGGTACCGGTGTAGGTAAAACAGTGCAAAATGGTGCTGGCCAGATTTGAAGAAGACACACACCATGAGATAATGGCCATAATGGAACAAGTGACCAGCGAGTCTAGAGAGAACACTAATAAAAATCTGGTAGAGCTAAAGGAAAAGAAGTAGAACATAAATACTTAGCTAGGAAAGACTGGGGTCCATACAAAACGTCTGCCAGAAATCTTGGACAGAGAAAACATGATTGAAAGTATGACTTCACAAGTGAAGGATGTGCAAACAGGGCCAGACCCACAGGGCAGGCTGAGGTGAGCGACTACTAAGGAGACACCTTATGCACACCAAGGGGACGTGGACAACGAATCCTACAGCATCCACGTGACTCAAAGAAGATGAGTCTAAGAAAATTTGAAATTAGCAAAAGGTCAGAAGACTGCACAAAGGGAATAAAAAGCCTGCTTACACAAACAATAGCAAAAGAATTCTGGGATTTGGAAAAAGAATTTAACAAGGAGATTGATTAAGCATGTGGAACCTCCAGTGGCCATGATCAGGGTTAGAGAACAAAGCAGAAAACCTTACATGTTTCATAATAATTAAAATAGTGCAAATAGAAGAGAAGAACAAAATCATTTTAAAAGCTACTAGAAAAAAGCAATGAATCACAAAAGGAAAACCCATCAGTGTTACAATAAATTTCTCAACACAAACCATAAAGGCAAAGAAAGCTTGGAATGAAGTATTTTAAACTCTTACAGAAAACAATTTCCAACCCAGACTTTCATATCCTGAAAAATTCTTTTCCAAAATTGATGGAGAAATAACATATTTGCACCAGAAAGAAAAGCCAAGGAAATCCTTAGCCATCAAACCAATGCTTCAAAAATTTTTCAAGGATATCATAGAAAGAGATAATGAGGCTAACAATGCCAACACGTCCACTAACACGAATATGTCAGGAAGGACCTCCAATTAAATAGAAATGACAAAAAATAAAAAAGAAACAATAGGAAGCTAATGTATGACAGTAACAAGTTAATACCTATCAATTATAACTGTAATAAAAATGTATTCAAGACATCGATCAAGACACAGACTGACAGAGTGGATCAAGAAGCAAAATCTACCAATATGCAGCGACAAGAAACAAATTTCATGACTTACAAACTAAATTCCCTAAACATAGGATGACCAGAAATTGCATACTCTTTTGTTAATTTATAATATGTTAGGAAATTAAAATAAAATTTTTACAAAATGTGTTCATTAATTTTCTGTGTGGTATATCATAAATCAATGCAAAATACAATGTTACAATGTCTAGGATTTATCCCTTTCTGGATTATTTTTGCATTTTTTTTTCCTTTTGGAACAACATACTTTGCCCTGTTGTGCTGCCTCCCCTTTTTCCTGTGAGCAGCATAATTTTAATGCAGTGTTTCCTCATTGTACTTGATGGTGAAAACGCTGATGATGGACGTCCTGGCTGGCATTTTGCTACCCTGTATTTTTCAACTATTCTGTCAATTACATGCTATCTAAATTGCCAATAACTTATTGAATCTCCTTTTCTTTCTAACAAATAACAAATGAGTTCCATATCACTTGGTCCAGCGGTGCTCATTTTATAGGAACATTGTTCCTTGCTTTTTAACCTGAGCATAGCTCGTAAGATGTTGGTCAACTCTGTTAACACCACCCAGAGAATCGTTAGAATCAATGACCACTAATAAATTTTTGTATCTTTGTTTCTTTTTTAAAGTTGTATCATTTCTATATTATTACTAGCTGAAAATAAGGAGATCTCTTTTTTGTCTTTTCATTTCATAATGGAATTTTCTCTATGGTATCCTAATATTTCTCCTGTTTTAATTTTTTTTCTTGTGCAAATCTTTTGGCACTTCCTTTCTAGATAGTGTTTCAAACAAGTCCATAGTTTATGTTATAAGGGGATATCACTGAGTTCTAGTGAATTATAAAAATTATATTTAATACTTATAATGAATTTTATAGAATGTAGCACAAAATTATTTTCACAAATGTAATACAAATTAATAAGAATAAATAAGCAGATCTTCTTATTAGATTTCACTAGAAATAAAATCCATGATGAAGACAACATTCTAATTAAAACAGAGTGCCAAAAATAACTGATATGAGACAAATAAGCATACAGATGACTGATCTCCCACAGACAGGGACACCTGCCTCAATGATGCTTGGGAGAGTCAGTTCATAAGCAAACATGCTGTCCGAATGTTGCTTGTAGTAAATTGTTAGGAGGTTAACACAGAAAGAAGTTCATAGAATAAAAATCAAAGGATGGAAAACAGTGTTTCATTCAGCAGGAACCAGAACTAACAGGGGTAGCTACCTTATGTTCAGACAGAGTGAATTTCAGTGCAAAGCTGGTTGAAAGATCCAAAGAAGTATATTACATATTAATTAACAGAATTATACAAAGGGTAGAAATAACAATTATAAGCACATATGCATGAAACCACAGTGTACCCAGCTTCATAAAACAAAGCCTAATGGACATGATATATCAGATAACTGTCAATAAAAGCATAGTGGTGGGTCTTAATACTCCACCATAACAAATAAAACAGCCTAATATAAGCATTCAACACAAAAATATCAGAGCTGCGCCAAACTTTTGAACAAATGATCTCAATAGGTATACATAGAATCTTTCATACAACACCAGAATATACCTTCTTTTGCACACAAATCCTTCTTTCTCAAAAGTATATCACATACTAGATAATAAAGCATTCATAAAGAAAACATCACAATTTTACTGTGAATATCAATGTGCAAAGAAATTAGGAACAAATAATAAAAGAAACCACAGAAAGCATTCAAATGTATGTAAATTAACACATTTTTTTAATAATCAAAGTGTCCCAGAACAAATTAAGGAAGAAATACTAGAACTTATGGGACACAATGAAAGCAGCCCCACGAGGGCTATTTACAGAGCTGAGCACTCACATCACAAAAATGGAACAAGCCAAAATACTCCAGTGATGGATCTCCAGGTCTTAGAGAGACAAGAACAACTCAAATCCAGAGCTTGAACAAGAATGTAGGTCGGGGCAGAAAAAAATGAAATGAAGCCTAAAGATACAGCAGAAAGTATCATGAATTGAAGTATTTTAAAAGATGAACCCTTAGGGGCCGGGGAGTTAGCTCGGTGGTTCCGGCGTCTGTCTTGCAAGCGCAAGGACCGAGGTTCGATCCCCGGTATCCACATACCATACTGGGCGTGGAGACTCATGCTCAGCA
>PVIR01005903.1:16719-69428 GCA_004026965.1 Petromus typicus
AAAAAAAAAAAAAAAAAAAAAAAAAAAAAAAAAAAAAAAAAAAAAAAAAAAAAAAAAAAAAAAAAAAAAAAAAAAAAAAAAAAAAAAAAAAAAAAAAAAGATGAACCCTTAGACAATCTTACCAAAAAAGAAAAGAAAGGACAAAAATTAATCAATTAGAAATACAGCAGTGGGATTCACAACTGACACTGCCAAAATCCAAGAAATTATGAGCAAATACTTCAATACATATCCAAAAGTTGGAGAAGTGAGAAAAAATGGAGAGATTACTAGACAAGTAATAATTGCCAAAAATAAACTAAAAGATTTTAAAACCTTCAACATTCCAGTAACAGGTAATTAAATGAACCAACAATTAGGGAAAAACCCATACCAGCTAAGCAAAGATTAGCAGCTGATGGACTTACACATATTCTATAAGAATAGCAAGGGATATCCAATATTAATACTTCTCAATTTTTAATCAAATTCAGAGTATAGGAGTACTTACAAAATCACTCCAAGAATTTAATATTATCCAGATTCCCAAAGAAGAATATATGCTACTGAAGAAGACCTAAAAGACACATTATCCCATGAACAAAATGCAAATTCTTAACAAGACACTGATAAACAGAATGTGACACAGAAAAAGAATACCATGACTACGTAGGCTTTACCACAGGGATGCAAGGATGGTGCAACATAGTCAGTCCGTTCACATTATTCACCACACTTAACGCCACTCACCACATTTACCACACCATGTAATGTCATTCACCACCAGACACAAGAACAGAACCACGTGGCCACCTGGAGAGATGCAGAAAACGCCCGCAATGAAATGCAGCATCCATTCATGGCAAAAACTGTGAAAATAGAGAGAAGGGTGACAGGATGCTCACCATCACCACTTCTGTTCAACTCAGTGTTCAAAATACTAGGCAGGAAAGTCACGCGAGTGAAAGAAGTTCAAGGGCTACGATTAGGAAAGGAAGAGTCAAAATATCATTATTATTTTACTTTTCAAAATAATTTTTATTTTTCTGTTGTTCCATGTTATAGATGTACAAAGGTTCACTTATTCATTTTTTAAAATTTAAATCTTTATTGGTAATATATATATATGTATCACATTCAACATTGAGAATTTGTACCGCAATATGGCATGACTTGATTCTCGTTTTTTCCTATTCGCCACCCATCCTACAGTCCCCACCCCCTATATACATAAGCTTTGTTTCTTTTGTTTTTTTATTACTATCAATTCATTTTCCCCTTGTTACTTACCCCATACCTTATTTCCTTTTAAATATTTTCTATTTCATAATATATGCTAGAAATCATTTACACCTTCATTTTTATACCAGAGAAAATATATGATATTTATATATCTATGACCTACTTACTTCACTTATGAAGAAAGTCCATCCATGAATTACTCCGTCTTATCATCAAAATATCATTTTTTATGGATGAGATGATTCTTTACCTACAAGACACCAAAAACCCTACCAAAAGACTTCTTCAACTGGTAATCAAAGTTAGCAATGTAGCGGGATATAAAATAAACACACACAAATCAGTGACATTTCTATATGCTAATAATGACCTCATTAAATCAACGATATTATTTATGTAGTGGGATCCAAAAATGATACTTCCATGTTAACCCGATCAAGAAAACAAAAGACTTCTGGAATGTAAATTACATTGTTGTGAAAAATAAAATTAAAGAGGACATCAAGAAATGGAAAATGCCCCTTATTCATGGATAAGTAGAACCCACCTAATGAAAATGGCTGTATTTCCAAAACTGCCTGTACAGTGTAATGCACTCTCAGCCAAAATGCCAGAGTCATTTCCCACAAAGCTAGTGAAAACAGTCATAAAACTGATATGGAATAAGAAAAGTCTGAGAGTAGCAGAAGCAATGCTGGTCACAAAACCAAAGCACGTGCATCATAATCCCAGCCCTGAGGTTTAACTTCAAAGCCACAGTGATTAAAACAGCGTGGTCTTGGTTTCAAAGCATCATTTGGATGAATGAAACAGAACAGAAAAGCCAAAACATCTCTGGAAAACACTCCTAGGTTGTCTTCGACAAAAAGGCCAGAAGCATACAGTGGAGTCAAAACAGCCTCTCTAATAAATAGTGCTGAGAAAATTAAATATTCACATACAGAAGATTTTGCCATTAAATCTCTATGTGCTAAATAAAATAAAAATGGATCAAAGATCTAAATGTTTAACCATAAACAAGCTGCTGGAAGATAAAGCACATACAATCTTGAAAACATAGGTTTAGGCTAGGTCTATAAAGAACCTCAAAAGCATAAGAAATAATAATGAGAATCAATTAATGGGACCACATCGAATTAAGAAACTTCTGTACAACAAAAGTAACAGTCAAGACTGAAAAGACAGCAGAGTGGGGAGAAAATCTGCAGAATGAGAAAAAAAAAATCTGCCTGATATTTCATGCACAAGTGACGAACATCTAGAAATGTCTAAAGAATTTAAAAAAAATATTAGACTGCCAAAAACAAATTCTAAAGGGACACCTATTTATGGTCTGCAAGCTCTTTAGTCAGGGTTTGTATGAAAAATAGATTTAATATAGGACACATAATTTATAGAATTATTTTACAGTGATCACCCAAAGAGTCAAATGCAGCGGAATGCAAGAGATATAACCATACACTAAAGGCCCCCCCAAATCAAGCCAAGGGCCTGGATTCCACAGTAACATCTCCCATAAGTCCTGGAGCCCATGGCAATGTCTCCTACTTGTCCATATCAACAATCTGCCCCCAGAAGGCCAGAAGGCCAATGGCAGAAGCGAAAACTGTGCGCTGTTGGAGATGAGGTTTTGTGCCACCAAGCAGAGGAAGATACACTGCAGACAGTAAGTGACAGTCGAGATAAAGATCAGAGGTCCCCTAATGAGAATAGCAGCCATTCCCAGTAACAGTGAGAACTGGAGCTCTTCCTCCAAGGACAGCAGCCAAACTCGCACCAGGAAAACCAATCACAGCAAGCTTCTAGAAAATCAAGAACCCACCTCTTTCTGTCCAGTTCTCATTTTAGGCTCTTAGCACAGTTCTTAGGTGGATCTTCCATGCCCAGACCACACTGAGTCAGTTCAGTTGGACATTCCAAGTTGGCTACTAGTTAATTGACTTCAAAAGCATTCAATCCCGGGATCTTATGGGATCCTTGCTGACCTGACCCCTTTGCAGGCTCTCAAATAATTATATAGTACTCTCTGTATCACTTGTTCAGCTCTCGTTTTGCCTTCTTCAAATGCAGCTTAAACCCTGTTAAATGTCCAGATCTTTACATGCAGTTGTTTTTTCCAGAATATTCTCCCCAACTTTTTATATTACTTCCTTCCCTGCATCTTTCAGATCTTAAATTATTTCATTTATCTGACAAACACTTTCTGAGTATGATACTTGACCTTATGTATCAACTAACTGAACTAGAGCTCAGTATCGGGCTAATGGAGATTCTGGAGATTCTTGTGATGGCGTTCCTTCTCACGTGCTTTATTTATTTTGTTGCATAGGCTGAGAAAACCAAGTGCTCTGTACAATGTGTGTGGACACAGCCATCCATTGAAAGCCGGAAGACACCGAAACTTCAAGAGAACTCTCCTCTCTTTGCCTGGCTTAGCACTGGAGCACTCAACTCCATATAAATATTTGATGGTATATAGTATTGGTTATGAAGAAAAATAAAGGGTTATGTGATGAGGAGGAGTAGGTTATGCAGGAAATGACATTGAAACTGAAAAATAAGAAGTAGGCAGAGTCAGGCAGATAGACTCTCTTTTATAAAAGTGCTGAAATTGTGATATTTGGGTCTTAGTGCACTATGTCCCCTTAGCATGTTGACTACATTTAAATAAATTATTTCATTGTTCGATATTTGAGGTATTTAATGATTGGATTCCACATGAGGATTGGCACATGTACCTAACACATCTTACAAACTTTTTCATACTTTTTCTAGCCAATCATCTTCCCTCCTGTATCCTCTTGGCCCCATTTCCTTCCCCCCAATCTATGTTTTATTTTCTATTATATGTCTTATATTTTGATTTTATTAATACTTTGGGTTTTTCATATACAGATTATATAAAACAAAATCTAAGCTTGTATGTCTGATTTATTCCACTTAACGTTGTGTTTTTCAGACGCATCCTCCCGCATTTGACTCCAGAGCACAGTCGTACTCCCTGTATCTCAATGGTACCTCCTCCTCATCCGTTTGAACTGAAGGTTCTGGAAACGCCTCAGAAACAAGTCCTCTCAAGCCACGTCCACCCCTCTAGTCTCCAGAGTCTCCTGAAAGTGAATCATAGAATCTAAAACTGCTTTCCCGCCTGCAAGTCAGAAACGCTGGAAATGTTCTCTGAAATTGATTCTTCTGCTCTGAAGACTTCCATGTGTCAGGAACCCTATACCCAGATGACACAGTGAGTCCTTGTGTTTCTCAAATGTGCCAATATTTTTTAAGGTGGTTTGCTTTGATCAGCAAAGCAAAGTGCTTGAAATCACTGTGAATGCCCTTCATGTTTAAACAAGTATTACTATACTTAATATAGTAATTCTAGATTATATTTGGAATTATATATGCATACACACACATATATACTATACCTATGAGTGTACTATATATACTATATACTATACCACTATGAGTGTACTACATTTTATATTTTAGTAGGAGACTGGAGGATATATAATGTAATAGTGAGCTTTCTGGGTTTACCAATCTGTCTTTAATTTCTTAAGTTCTTGAAAATGCTTGTGGTTTTTACATCCAATTTCTGAAACCTAAATACATTCAGATTATTTATCTCCCCTAACTCTCTGTAGTGCTGGTAAAACATTTAGTTTTACTTTTTTCTTGCTACTCAACAAAATAGAAGATATTAATAAACACTTATGTAGGCAGTCAGGTATATTAGATCTATAAATGAGCACTTTGTATTTCTGGGGGATGTGCACATGTGTGTGACTGCAATTTGCAAGCATATGTAGGAGCAATGCGAATTTCACAGAAAAGGAGTCATGGTAATTTTTCTTTATTCATTCATGGAAATTAACTAGAAAATGAGGCTGCATTTTGATCAGTTTTGGCAATAGATCTGCCCAATGTTGCTATTTCTGGGCCAGTTCCTTGCTTGAATTATAATAGTGTGTACCTGTATGCATTTTGCTTCAGTCTCCTTAAGAAACATTACTTCAGTTGTCAAAATAATATTTATCAAATAATAGGATAAATCCTCTGAAATAAAAAACAGATTGCTTAATAGCAATATTCCCTGCACAGAAGAACATGACATTAGGTAATAAAACAGCCTTCCACTCTGTGCTTCCTCACCGTGTGGTCTCAGTATGTCTGCGGGTGAAGCAGCCATTTATTACTTCACATGTCCTCTGATACTTTGGGATTATCACTTAATTAACTCAGTATAAATAGACTGAGCAAGTGGCATAAATCCCCGTGGACATAACACTTCGTGTTCTGTGATGGATCCTCGAACCAAATCCTGGGAAATGAACTAACGAAAAGCAGGGAGGTGACACCTGCTTCACATCAGCACTGGAGCTGACTGTGAGCACTTGTTTTTCCAACACCTTTTTGCAGTGCATGCTGGCACCTTCAGGAGTTGTAAGTGGAAAGACAAACAGACTTTCACTGAAATATGTCCTCCTTCACGTTTCTTGTTTTGGAAGAACGTTAGACTTAAACTCCTGGCACAATTTTAAATACTTGTGCTTTCATGTTGGATTTAACAAGATTAGACAGAACCATTCATGGATGGTGGAGAAGTATTTTATAGTGTATGCAGCAGAGAACTCATGTGTGTTCTTCGCTATGAATGTATAAGAAAGAGTTATCTAAAGTAATGTGATTAAGGCTTATTTTTTTAAATTTCCTAATCTTTATTGGTACATTACATATACACATCATGATTGCACTCCATAATGGGGATTTGTACCAGTATAAGACACAACTTAATTCTCATTTTTTCCCATAGCCCTACCCACCGTACCGCCCCCCCATATACATAAAATTTGTTTCCTTACTTTTTTGTTACAATCTCAACATTTTCCCCCTTCTTCCTATTTTACATTGAGCATTAAGGCTTATTTTTAAAGCTTTCTGCAAAAGTGAGCTCAAGATTTTCACTCAAATTTTTATTTTACCATTGAGGAATCTGATTCAACACTTCCTGAGACTGCTTAGGCCAGATAAAAGAATAGTAGCTGGATATTTTAACTCCAATCTCATCTAAAAAAACATTGAAATACAAAAAAGAAAGAGAAAGAAACCATAATGCAATTTTACAAAATGATATTTAAATGCATACTGTGCCTCCAACTTTTCCAAGACTCTATTGTAACTGGCTCTTTCTAAATGGAAATAAATATTCATTGCAAGTTTTATCAAAACTACGCTAGACGTTTTATAGTTTAATACATTTTAAGGTATATAAAAACAGCATACTACAGCATAATTTCACTGACCAAGCCTATCATTACTTTAAAAGATTAAAAAGAATAAATAAATCCAAAAGCCAAAAATGTTCTTAAATGAAATTTTAGTAAAAGATAATTCAGTTGCATGGAAGTTTGTTCTAGCTTTTCACAAGATGTCTCAGATATACATCCAATATATCAAAGTCCATGATGCAGAAGTGGTTTCTTAAGGCACTGATGTTAAGAGAAGTATTCATTCTGAAATTAGGATGCATAAGTATGGGCCTTGGAGAATCTGTTCTCCTTAATCAGAACTCCTGCATTTACTAGCAGATATGGACTCTGGACAATTATCCACTGCAGCAAGTTGTTTGTGTTTATTCACTCTGTTGATAGCAGGCTTCCATTTAAAATGGTAATCATATAATGAGTGATGCCATACTTTTGCTCTGGTTACATGAAAGGACAAATAAATTGCAAATCTGCTTAGGTTTCCTTTCTGAATAATGGCTTTATGGGAGTTATCCTCACATTCATGGACTTTGATGCTCTTTCCTTTCTCATATCCTATTTCTTGATGTAGTTATGCAGATTGCAAATCAGATAGACTTTATAAAATATAAGATGATTTGAATTACTAGTCAGGCATGGTAGTGGGTGCCTGTAATCTCAGCTCTTTGGAGGCTGAGGTAAGAAGAGCACTGTGAGTCTGAGGCCAGCCCTGATTACACAGTGAGACTCTTGTCTTAAAAAAGCATAATAAAAACAAAAAGATTATTTGAATCAGTTAATTCTTAATGTCAAGTTGTATTCCCATTTACTCCTTAGTAGATGTAATTTAACCCCAAAGTCTTGTGTGTTCAGAGGTTGAGCCTCTGGAAGTGATGGGATCAAGGAGGTGGCGTACTCACCAGCGTGTGAGCCCGCTATGGTGTTTTCTGTTTAATGTGCTGCTCAGAGACGGGAGCTGGGTAGAGCAGGTGAGTCGCTGTGGTGTGCCTTTAGACTCTCACTTTTTCCTTTTCCCTCTTCCTTTCACTTTCTGTCTTAGTTACTTTTCTCAGTGTTGAGAGAAAATACCTAACACTCATAGTTAAGAGAAAAGGTTTGTTTAACTCAAGTTCATAGAGGTATCAGTCCATAGTTGGTTGGTGCCAGGCAAAACGGCCTGGCAGAGGAGCAACCATTCATGACAGGCAGAAGATAGAAGGCAGCAAGTTATAAGCAAAAAGTGACTGTCTTTCTATCCTATATATTTTATCCAGCCTTCCCAGAGTGAGACAAGCTTAATCCTACCTAAATCTACCCCTCGCCAAGCATACACTCTTGACCCCAAATCACACATTCCAGATGCAGCCCCACCCATCACTAGATGAGGATTTGAGGAGCATCTAGACACAAGCCACAACTCTGTCTCTTTCTCTGCCTCTGTCTCTGCCTGTGTCTCTGTCTGTCTGTGTGTCTATCTGTCTGTCTGTCTGTCTGTCTCTCTCTCTCTCCCCCCTCCTTTCTCTGTATGTGTGTTTCCTGGCTGTCATGAGGAAAGATACTTTGCTCTGCTGGGATCCATCACATCACTATTACCTTGCCGTCAGCCCATCATAGACTGAACTCTCTGAAACTGAGACAAAATAAATTTGTTCACAAGTTGTGAGTGTTGGATGTTTTACCCCATCTATGGGAAAGTAATGAAAATGCTTTTTTTCTAGTGAACTGGAGGAAGTATTGGGTGTGTGCTGCCTACAAACAAGTGCACTATAGGCTGTAAACAACAAAGAAGTCAGCCTATGATGGGGAAGCCAAATGGAGGTCACCTTTGTAACAGTCAAAATTCTGAGTTCATGAGCCCAGCAAGTGCAGGTCTGGGGTAGATTCTAAGGGCAGTAAGGCCTCCTGAACGCCAAGCACAGGTAAGACGCTAGGAGTGGCGCCAAGAGCACTTAGGCTCGGGGATTCCAACAGTATGTTTCCTAACAGCTCATTGTACCCTTTGCCTCCAATACCGTCTAACTCAGAATTAAATACTGGCTCCTGCATGCAGGCTCAAACCTCCGTGAGAGGAACACACAGCTTTGACCACAGGCAGCCAATACGTGGTTTTCAAGTAGCCCCGCCCCAGTGGGTAGCGACCTTGTGTGAGTTTTGTTTTCTCTTTCTCATGTCTCTTATTTTCTGAATGTCGGATATCTTGTTGCTGGCTTTTTCTAGCAAAACACGTGTTTGAAATTCAGCAAACTATCTGTATGTACAGATACTTAGATTATGATCTTAGTAGAAGTTCTAACAGATGTCAGAAGAATAGTATTGTGGAAATAAAAGAAAAAATATAATGTTTTGTAAACTAAATATTACACTTAAATATTGATGTATGCATTACCTTTGGAATGATTTGTTACATTCTACATAATATTTGCATTACATTCTTATTTCCTTCATTAACACTATTCACAGAAAATAATTGGCTTTAGTCTTCATTGCACCTTTTCTTTTATTTTTGTTAGTCCATGATTATAATACATGATGATTGAATTCCCTGGGGTGGATTGGTACCCGCACCAACAAAGTCCAGTTCCCTTCTTTTTCCTTCCTTCTTCTACCTCCTTTTATTTTTCTAGCACTGGATTCATTCATCTATCTTATTAGACCTTATAAAGTGAATTGCCATATATACAGATTAAAAACTAGACAACATGCAAAACAATATATAAAGCATGTAAGACAGTTGTATTGAGTCAATGTGCATTTTTAGATAATTTCTGCACTAATTACAACTTTTTTCTTTTACTTATCTTTTATATCACTATATATATATAGAGAGAGAGAGAGACAGAGAGAGAGAAACAGAGAGACAGATAAAAAGAGGAAGAGAGTTTTCATATAAGAGAAATCTCCAAGGTGTAGGTGATTTATTTTTGGCTTATTTGCTGTGTCTCCCTGTCCTTTTTTTAAATCAGTACTGGGGATCAAACTCAGGACCTTGAGCTTGCAAGGCTGGTGTGGTGTCACTGAGATAAAGGTTGGGCCCTTCTTCCTGGTTTCTGATCCTATTCTTACCCTCATTGGTCAACATGATCTAGATTATGTATAACTTGAAAAACATGTTAAAACTGAAAAATTATACCAGTATTTTTATTTAAATCCATAAGTTTAGCCAATCAATACATATTTTTCCTGTAGTTTTAAAAATTTTCTCTTACCTCTCAAAAGATAAACTTCATTTTTAAGGGATTTCTGCATACTAAATAATAAAAATGCAGTGATCTACTCTTAGTTGGATAGAAAATTCTGGTCCACTTGTAAAAGAGATCAATAGCATACACTTATAATGTAGTATAACAAGTGGGTTACTTCAATCTCAGTTAATGGTTTATTCATTTTTTTCTAAATCAAGATATAGATTATCACTTATTTGTTAACTGGATTATTATTTCAGAATAAGATTGGTAATGGGAAAACTTTTGAAAGTCTATAATTTATTGTTCCCTCTCTGTTCTGTTTAGTTTCTTAAGCAAATTTGGTCCCCAAAATGATTTATGGACATTATTATTGTGTTAGTTTTGCTTTTCAAATGATGGAAATGATGTAAATTTAAGTATATCAAACTCAATATAAATTACAGAGAACACTGAATTACATTTCCTTGGCCCTTCAGAACCTAGGTCTTGGTCCACTCCCCAGTGTTTCCTATGGTGTCTCTGAGACCAATTCATCTTTAGCGTTAGCTCTTATAGCTTCTCCTCCAAATTAAACTTGCTCCGATACTACATGGAAATATGCTAAAAGCCACATATATCAGGAGAATCCATGCCTCTAAGAATCTCTTTGTATTAGAAGGGATTCTCTCTACAATAAAAAGAAAGGAAAGCAGATATTTCTAAAGAAATAAAGATCTGGGCCGGGTATACAGCTCAATGGTTCTGGAGCCTGTCTTGCAAGCACAAGGACCCAGGTTCGATTTCCCGGTAACCACATAACAATACTGGGCGTGGAGACTCAGGCCCAGCAGCAACCAGTACCACAGACCACAGTGCCGGGCGTGGTGGCTCACGCCTGTAATCCCAGCACTCGGGAGGCAGAGGCAGGAGGATTGCTGTGATGTGAGTTGGAGGCTGAGCTCAGGGCCAGCCTGAACCACAAAGCGAAACCCTGTCTCAAAAAACCTTAAAAAAAGAAAAGAAAAGAAAAGAAAAGAAAAATCTAATTGGCTAATTTATATGAGAATAATGAAGACTAACCTTACAGCTATGTTTTCAATAAATATAATTTTTAAATGAGAAAGTCTATTTTAGAACAATAGGTTTGTTAGCTTTTGATAAAGGGATAATTAAGGAACTTAAAACTGAATGATATCAGTGTGAGACTACCAAACACATTTCATTTGTTAGGATGTAAACAAGGGCCACTGTGGATAAATAATAAAAGATAACAATAGTAAATGATAAAATAATAATAATAATAAATAAAAGTACTCTCACCTATCATCTGTTGATGTTAAAATTTAACAACAATGTTCATTTCATTTCCGCCACTTTTAATAATAATTTTGTGGCAATTTGGTTGACTGGGAATCCACCAGGGGGAGAGGTAAAGCATACATCTTTGTGTGTCTGTATCAATCATGAAAGTATGGTTGGAAGTCTGTGTCCAGTTGCTTGCTCTTTCCTTTCTGGCATTGTTTTATAGCTCTGCACCCTGGCCAACCCGAATGGAACATCTGTGTTACCTTGCAGCCTGCTACTATGATATTTCTGCCTTGGAGATAGTATACCATGGACTGAACCTCTTGAAGCCATGAGCTAGATTGAATCTTTTTTCTTTTAAATTGAAGGAGATGAGTAGGGTGTCTAGTGATGGGGAAGCTCACTGATATAGTATGTGAGGAGCCGACAAATTCTTGACTACATTTACTAACTGATTTCCCAGTTTTGGAAAATGATCTTATTTTTTTCTATCTTAAATTTGAACAGAAAAGAACTGAAGCACAAAGAGGAACTTTAAACTTTCCCTTCTAGAAAAAGGCCTGTTACCTACTGATGACTAATTTTAGATGTTAATATTAGTACAACAAAGGATAGCTACAATGCAGGTAGAACATTCTGCTGGGTGTGTCTATGAAGGTGTTTCTACAAGAGTTTGGCCTGTGAGTCTTTATTCAATATAGGCAATGCCATCCAAGAATCCCACCTCTTGGAGAAAGCAATCCAGGGAGTGTGTTTGTGTGTGTGTGTGTGTGTGTGTGTGTGTGTGTGTGTGTGTGTGTGGTGTGTGTTATAGAGATATGGTCTTTCCCTTCTCACATAAGTGTTTAAACATTAGAACTCAAATCTCACTCCAATGAACTTATCTATCTACTGATCTCCTTGAAGCTTTGCCTCTAACTGCAACATTTGAATTTGATTTCTCCTTTGCTACTAGCCTCACAGTGGGGAATGCACAGCAGCATGTGTTTTTGAAGAGGGCAGACTATTTTATATTAAGTCATTTGTAAGATGCCAGAGCTTCTTAAAGAAAAAATGGATTAATAGTTCCCTTTAAAGCACTAACTCATTAAACTCTCATAATTTGAAATGCCCAGAAAAGTTAGAGAAAGTCAATCAACTATTAATGAATTTGTACCTTTGAGATATTTAGATCAAATAAAAGGAAAGGAAAGAATATATGTACCTTAACTAGAGAAACTTAGGCTTTAAGTCACTTTGCTAAGAAACTGAATCATGGGCAGAAGATCCTCTTTCCTGGCAGGTTCTCTTTCTCCTTAAAGTCTTTAAACTCTACATATGAAGAGGCTCAGGTTATGAAAGCAAACATCTTACAGGAATTTACTGCTGAATTATTCAGAAACTCTGGTGGAACAAAACTGCTTATTTCATAGAAGCCAAGAAGCAGAGAAGGTGAGAAGCCGATGTCAGGGATGCACCTTCCAAATCACACCTCTAGTGCCCTGTCCCTGACCGGGGCCACCCGCCTAACAGCACAGTCAGCATAAACTCACCAGCGGACTCACCCACCAGTGACATCAGGCAGCATGATGTGATTTCCTTGCAAAAGACTCACCTATGAGTGTATGATATTTAGGAGTGGAAACATTTTACATATAAACGTAATAATAACCCACCAATTTTCAAAACAGTCAACCAAAAGTTACATTTTTTGAAACATTTGCTTGAAGATTGATTATTTTAAATCCTACCTCTAGTGAAGCACTTTCGCAGCTACTTTGTCACCCCGAGTTTTGTTGAAGTTATCTTATTTTGAATTAGTGATGTTTTCTAACATTTTAAACATTATTGAATCAACAAATCCACAGAAGTTTCCATTTATTTCAAAGATGCATACTTCAAAATTTGTATTTAAAAATTCATGGGTACATTTTTTCATTTATTTCTTCAATATCTATTTAATATTTTGAGATATCTTAATTCCCTTAAAAATTCCGTCTTCAAAAATCACTTGATATAGGTAATAAATGTTTTAGGAATGTTTATCAAAGGTTTTAGAAATGTTCTTCCTTGTAGTTATCTTTGTTTTTTTCTGTTTTACTCCATTGCTTGTGACCATGTACACTGTACGGATTATGCACATTTGTTTTTCTGTTTTTTACTGCCTTGCTTGTGCCTATATACACTCTATGGATTACGCACATTACACTTGCTGATATTCATTTCTGTTAGTGTTCTTATAGGTGTTAATACTCTTACTGGAAAATAAAAACAAAGCAAAAATAAAGGGTATTGGCTGACTTAAAATGTTATTGAAGTCCATTACCTCTTATTTTTCAAGATAATTTTTCTTTTTGTCTTTTTTTTTTTTTTTTTTTTCTTGAGACAGAGTCTCGCTTCATAGTTCAGGCTGGCCCTCAGCTCAGCCTCCAACTGACATCACAGCAATCCTCCCGCCTCTGCCTCCCGAGTGCTGGGATGACAGGCGTGAGCCACCACGCCCGGCACTGTGGTATGTGGTACTGGTTGCTGCTGGGAGTTAGTCTCCAGGCCCAGTATGGTATGTGGCTACCAGGGATCGAACCCAGGTCCTTGCGCTTGCAAGACAGGTGCCAGAACCACTGAGCCAAATCCCTGGCCTCAAGATAATTTTTCAAATGCAAATGTGAACCAAATGTTCATAACACCACTATGCAAAAAATTTCACTGTTGTTTCAAAATAGATCTCAATTGTCTTCTTGGAATAAGCAACAGTTATTTGAGCACATTATTTGAAAACAGTAAATTGACAGGTTTTCTTTACCTGGTAAAGCAAAAATCCTACTATTTTCACCTACTCCTTATGCAAATAGACCTTGAGCTAGAGATTTACATTAAAATCTGAACACAGACACAGTTTAAGACTGTACTTGTAGACATCTCAACCCACACTTTCATCAGACTCTCTAGGTTTTCTATTATAGGTAAAACATGCAATTATTGACCAAAATACAAAGGTTTGACCTACTATTCACTTTGTGGCTTGACTTGCTCCAATAGAGGTGTGACTCTTAAAACATGCATTTCTCTAAAGCTGACAGACAAGCTGACAGCTTATCTAGTTGACACTGAGACATATTGCTGATGAATGGGATAAAATACTATTTACTAGGTCAAGCCATCTAGGTATGTCCCATTTTTGAGCGAGTCATTCAACAAAGACAGCCCTCCAAGATTATCATCAGAGAGAATTATGTCATACTGTAGAGAGGAAGAACGAACATTCCAATCTCCAGTCAAGAAAAGATGGAGTGTAGCATTTTTGGAGGTCGCTTAGGATGTACAGACACGAGTCAAGCGGAAGAGTCTGTTCTGGAGCACACACACAGTGAGCCAGGCTCAGCTGTAACCCAACAGACCTGCAGAGCTAGCAGACTTTGAACAGAATGCTTCAGTCTGTGCCCGGAAGATCTGTATAGTGCAGCAAGTCTCCAGCCTTCTGTAGACTCCGTCACGTGGTCTGAAGATGGACAGCACGCAATGAGAGTGATGGGAGGTCCTCCCGTGCCAGTGTCCATCACTTCCCTGCAGTCAGCCCTTTCTAGAATGGTAAGAAATAAAGCTTTTGCTTTTCCAAACTGCCTAATATTTCTAAGGAGCAGTAACAGGAACAAGGCAATCTTGGTACATTTTGACAGCAAACTCTACTAAATTTAGGAATTAAAATGCATGAGTGGCACTGGGCCAGTCAGAGCCCTTCCCTTAAGATTAGAGAAGTGGTCACTGCTTGAATGTTTTGCCACCTGGATGTAAGCAAACCCTTGGCTATGTTGTCCAGGAAAAAGAAAGAAAGATGTGGTTGTGAGGCCTCAGCAGAGTCTTCCCTGAGAAACTGACATAGCATGTTCACATTTACTGGGACATTTATATGGGGATTCACCAGCCCTGAAGGTACAAAGCTTACCACTCACAGCAGAGCTTCTGAGTAAAATATTTTAATTTCTTTTAAATTAAAAGGAAAAATAAGGCCTTAAGTCAAGGAAAAGACTAAACATATAAAATTAGTACATTCATCTTCATACTGATACAAGTATACAATACTAGTTTCTGTTTCTGTAAAGAAAAACACCCACACAGTCACATGGTGGCCTTACCTGCACATGGGTCACAGGCCAGAGGCCCAGGAGGGGAGCGCGTCCCAGTGAAAGGAAGAGCGGAGTCGCTCAGGGCAGAAGTGGGCCATCCACCCTGCTCACCCCACTTCAGAGGATGACTGTCCACGTGTCCGAACCCCAAGTGGACCCATGGTCATTATTTGCATGAGCAGACATCTGCGGTGAGGATACATTGATTTCTTCTAAGCCAATTTCCAGCTAAACTGGAAATAATGCAAGTCTATTCCCAGGGGCACCCGTATGAAAATAATCCAGCAATGTTAAGTTTGTGTTTTCCTCTTTTTTTCCACAAATGAAAGGTCAATATTTCCAAAAGATAAATGTGTCATTTGGAAGGCTAACTCTATGCTTCATAAATACTGTGTCATACACATGTGCCCACAAGAAAGAGACATTTTTACTTTTTGACACCTTTTCCAAACTGGGGTATCTAATACGTGGCTATTCCTACATTGCTGCTGTCAAAGGTCCCTTATTGCCCCTTGGTTAGAAAAAGAAGGAGGCAAAGGTGGATCTGTTTTTCCCCAGAAGCTGATCCGCGATATCAGGGATGCTGCCCCGCAGTAGCCTGGAGGGCCGGGGGATGCCAGCCTTCCTCCTCCCGGGGACTACGGCTCACACACCAGCGCTGCTTCCTCTGGGTGAATCGAGTCCAGCATCAGCGTGGAATCAAAACTGTTATGTCAGGAAATCACTGAAGTCACACAAAGCTTCCCCAGATATTCTCCACTCGGGGTGCTTTAAAGACCTTCTTATAATGTGTCTTCCCCAGGCCAAGTTTTTCTGGCCTTTGTCAGAGCGAGGGTATAATCTGTGAGAGCCAAAGCACAAGTGAGTCAGTGCTTCTCTGGCAGAAATAGATGTGGCTCGAACATTAGTAAACATGTGTGCTGTAATAAAAATATCTCTTCATAATACACTTCTCCTCTCTCAGCTGTGAATTTCCATGGGAATTATTTCCAAAGACAAGCTGCAGGAAAGCATCAATTAATCTGCTGAGTGAAGTTCTGAATCTATTCTCAACGCCAAGACCCCCTCCTGGTGCATGGTAATTACCCCAATATTTTCTGCACACTTGTTTAAACGCCTCCCTCATGGGCTCCCTGTGAAGAAAGGCTCTCTCTCTGTTGATCTGAAAGGCAATGTGCCTTATCGCTCTGCTCACTCCATCTGGGGCTCGCAGGGGGCCTCGCTAATCATTGTCATTGGAACAGTGGATGAGCAGTCTGGGGACACAGATAGACGCGACACCCAAGGAGACCAGGATTTCCAACAGAGCGCTCACCTTCCTAATGCATCGCCTCTCCCATACCCAAAGCAAGAGATGAACTCTTTCACGCAAAGCTCTGCACCTTAATTATACAAATACAGCGATCAAAGCTATTAGCACTCTTTTCAAAGGCCAGGGATTTAATTCGATGGTGTTCTGTTACCTCTGACAGAAAATATTTGCTCCTCATGGGGAGCAAAAGTGACAAGAAAACACAATGGGAGAGCAAGAAGGCAATAAAAAAGAAAATGATTTGAATTCAAACTGCTATTTACAGAGAAAAATTTAAAAGCAATTGATGAAAAAGAGATAAAATCTGGGAAGTGCTGGGCTGTGAAAGAACTTCAAAGTGTATTAGAATGTCACACTGATCTTTCTCCTATCCTTAAGTAGTATGTTTCAAAAAATAGATGTGATCTGCAATTTATCCACACAAGATTTATCTATAGGCAGATAAAATAAAGCCCCATGGTGGTTTTCACATAAAAGAATCCTCTCACTGGATATATTTATCCCTTGCTTTTTAAAGTAAAGATGACTTTCATGAGTTTGTGGATGTGACTTGTATTAGGATTGTTTTCTAAATAAGTTAGTTCAGAGCTTCTCTGGAACCGTGGGTCACCTGGGGACAATCTGTGCTACATTACTCGGTGTATAATAAGATGAAACATACAGTGTGGCTCCAAAAACTGAAAGGCAAAATTTGAAGAATGAACAATGAGGTTGTGTTCGGTGCCTGTTTGTCTTTTAATATTTTTAGTGAATAAACAGCTAAATATTGAGGGAAATACGAGTTTTGAACATTAGGATACTAGAACAATGAGTGAGAGGTTTAGAGACCGCTTATAATTAGAGTGAGAAGCACAAGTTAGAAAATCTCTCTATTTTATTGCAGCGCAAATATCTCCATGGTATAATTCAACATTTTACCCATAAAATGTGTCCCCTTGAAATCCAAAGTGCTTTTCTACATCATATCCCAGAAGAAGTGTCATGAAGATAGTATATTTTGCATGAAAGACAGAAAGAAACTTCAGCTGAGAGTTAATCTTCATTAATCTCACATGAGATCCCACGCTAATCAGAAATCACCTCTATTGGATTCCCAAAATCTCCATGATGCTAAGTCGCTTTCAGCTGTAAAAACAATGGTTGATTCTCAATTCTTGGTTGATTTATTAACAGTATTTGTCATAGTTGCTGTAGGTCTCTCTGAGTATTTGCTTCTGGACCCCAGTACAGTTTTGATCATTGGGGTTTTTGTTTGCTTGTTTGTTTTTTAAAATCAGTGACCACTTCTGTGTTGTCCAGATTTTGTTGGCTCACTTGCATTCATCTGATTTCTAATCATTTCCGGTTCCCACTGTTCGGCCTTTAATATTTTCTGTCTACCTTGATTCTTTCAGAAACCTCATTCAGTCTTACAGGCTTATAAATGTTGCCTACAACCCAGGAATTTTTTTTTTCCTTCCTGATTGTCTTACTTGTATTTCAGACTCCTACATTCAAATTTTTAACTGATTTGCCCATTTTGGTAAGTAAATGTCACAAACTCATGCCCAAAACAAAATTCCTGATCTTCCAGTTATGCTCCTCCTAAAGTTTCTCAACTCCCAAAGTAGAGCATTTATTTTATGACTTTGAATTTAGCCAACTCCTCCGTTTGTTGACTCTCAGTGATCGGTGTGTCAGCAAGTTTTACACAAGTACAAAATGATCATTGAGGACACGCAGCCCTGGCACTCCTCTGCTGTCCACCGCAGTGGCATTCCACGCTGGCACCCCCCCCCAGGCGCACAACTGCCTCACTGCCTCTGCCACACCCGCTCCTACTGTGTCACTTCACACCCACCGCGGACACTCCTGTTGCTCCGAGATCGGCCCGATATCTCCCGCCCTGCTGCCTCCGTGCTCATTTTTGCAGAGCTCCACCCTCGCACTGCACATCTGATACTGCCGTTCCCTGAGGTCTTCTTCACTTATTAGCTGAGGTCTTGTGAGAGGATGTGGGTCACTGTGAGTCAGGTAGCTCTTCTCTAGTACAAAACTTTTGTACTTTTCTGTATTAATAAAACTCACCTTTCAGGACCACTATGAGATTTTAATTAGATGCTTCGGTTGTGTTAAAAAAAAAAAAAGCCAGATGAATGACATTTGTTTCTCTGTTCCCAACAAAACATATTTTAGAGCTATGTATTAATAAAATCATGCTGAAATAAAATGTATACTAGTATTTGTTCATCTCTTCAACTAAGAAATGACAGGTTTCATCATTTCTTTAACCAATTAAAGGAAGATGAATGGTGCCACAGACACCTGGGAAAAAAATCTGTGTTTATACAAAACAATCTATTAGAGAGGAAAGTCTAAGAAAAAGGAGCCTCTTTAACTCAGGTTTCTCAGAGTCTAATTCTGCCGTGCTTGTAACTTAAACAGAATCAAAAGTTCAGCATGTTGCACAGCTGGGGTGCTGAAGAGTCTCTGTTACTCATGCAGGTGGTCGCGTCAGTGAAGCAGGTGGTTAAGGGTGTGGGCTCTGGTTCTGCAGAATCTACAATCAATTCTACTAACTATCACTATGAAAGTGTAACATAGGCTCACCCTGGGGAGAGTGGTCAGCCTCTCTAGTTACCTAAGGAGCGTGTGGTTGATACTGGTTATAAATCATATTCACTCAAAAATCAGCATTCGATAGAACTCGCCCAGGGAGCCAAGCAGCTCTAACAATACAGCACAGGCAAAACTGGTCACAGGACGGCTCCCGGAGAGAGACTTTCCTGGGTAAGAGCACTTTGTGTGATTTCAGAGATCCCCAAGCATCAAAACTGCTATCACAGAGACAGGGAGAGGCTCATTGGCCGCCATCAGCTCTCTCTTCTCAGCCACTCTCCGAGCCTCAGCTTCACACCAGGGACAGAAATGCGATGAGCTCTCTGCACTAGCTGATGGAGGAGTTTTGGTTGCTGCTCTGAATTGAATCCCATCTGTAGGGTCTTGAGAGGAACAGAGAAACGTCAGAGAACTTGTGTTAGCGCTGAAGTGCTTAAAAGGCCAGGAGAAAATGGAAACTCGAGCGTCTTATAGCATGCTCAGGAGGTACTCAAATCTACCTGCCCTAATGATTTCTCAGGGAGAGTTTATTTTCTATGAGCCTTGCTCTGCTAAGAAGCAATCAAGCTGATATCTTTTACTCTGGATCAAGGGCGGGTGCAATGGACAATTCTTACTTTTCTCTCAAAACTGAAATTTGATAAAGGCAGAAGAGGAAAGGCTAACACCCCCGTGGTGAGAACACAGGTGCGGCCCTCCTCGCTGGCCAGGTGTCTGCAGCAGGGAGAGATTTCAGGTCATTTAGGATTATACTTCACATCTATTATGCCCTAAAATGCAAATTTGTTTTATTTCCTTTTTTACCTGTGCTGACATTTCAGTGTACTCTCTCTTTCTATTCTCAGGCCTTCAGTTTTGTGGCTGGAACTTGTGGCACTGGCTGTAAGTGTGAGGCTGTGTATAGCTAAGATCACTTAGTGTTATAACTTTTTATTTTAATATACATTACACATCAATTTAATTGTGATTACACTATGCGTTAAGTTTTCTCTTGTATTTAGCAATTAACTTTTGTCATTCACAGGTTATACACATTTCTCTTTTATAATCTATTACCATAAAAGGAAAAATATTTTCTTAATTACTAAACTGAAATATCTTCAGGGCAAGGTGCAAGTCTCTTATATGTTTCTAAATTTCACAGAAGAGATAAACATTTTTTGGGCAGGGATTATATTCTAGTAGCAGAATGTTCTACAAATGTTCAAGGTTGGAGGTTCTAGTCCCTGCAACACACACACACACACACACACACATGGAGGGGGGCTGGGTGAGCATTCACACACAGTGTGTTGATTTGATAGTGTTTGTTTGACATTTAGATAACTTCATCCACTAGAGTAAATTCAGAAAAACTTTAAAATGAATTTGAGAAAAGCAGTGTTTGTTGTGTTTCCTTTGAGTTAATTTTATACAGAAAGAGATTATTTCAAGATTTTATGCTAATTCTCACATTAATAATTATTTATAAGATCTCGATCTACTTTCGTAGTTGTGGGAAGTACAAGGATGCCAGCTGTGACTCCAGAACAACTTGGCTGAATAAAATGCGGCCAAGTAGGTTCAGGCCCAGGGAGGACAGTGCTGGCCAGGCTGCCAGTGTAACTTTTTGCATGCTGGTCTCACTCTCTGGGCTAAGCAGAAGTTACCAACCCTGATCTCACTGGATCCTCTTGCTTTGTGCTCCCTTTGGATGTATGCAGGTGTATTTTTCCTGGTTATTTTGACAGTTTAAAGACACTTTTGGGGTAGATTTTTTTTTTCTTACTTAGATTTTTGTTTCTTTTAAAAAGTGCTTGAAAAAACATTGAGTAGGAATGAACACATCAGTCAGTTTATTGTTCATTTGATGAACTTTATTGAGTATCTAGTCGTGCATAAGATGATCTCTCACACATATGGAAGGACAGAAAATGCTATAGAATTTTTTCTTTGGAAGTTTCACCAGTATGATGAAGTGGTAGCTACTGCTCTGTACTTCCTGGGTCAGTCCACCCTGTTTATCTATCATTCTGCTAGCACCACACCCAAGAATACTTTATCTCCACCTGTTCCAGGTCGACAGTCCTGTCATCTGAGCTGTAGATGCACTCCTTTACTTATTTTACCTTTCAAAACACTCATACTCAGGTGTGTGCACATAAACATTCACTTTAGCACTATTGGATCTGGGATTTGCTCTACAGAGTATCACTTGTATTTAAACACATCTTGGAGAGAAGGAAAGACTGCTTTGACTTATTTATACTTAGGAAGTCACATTATTGGTCAGAGTAAAGTTTATTTTCTTTCATACTTCCTTGTATGTATGTGGTGAACTAAAAAAGAAGGTTCATTAGAATTTCATTATGATTCTGACTTCCAAAGAGTTTTTTTTTTAAATACGGATTTTAGTAAAGTCCCATTTTTGCAAAAGATATTTTCTTGAATCTTTCTATTTCACCACAGTGCAAAAAGCACAACAAATAGGACAAAATGAGGAACAGAGTTGCTGTGGACCTGCTCCGGCTTCTGAATTGCAAACACTTCCTGCGAGGTATCAACTAGAATTCCTGTGAGACAGACTTGCCTTAGGGCTGAGTACAGGCCAAAAGGTGCACAGCACCGTGGGTGTGGGACCCTTTCCCCAGATGCATGACAGGAACGGAGGGTTCCACTGATCTCTTCCTAAGGGCCCAGGGTTCAGCTTAATCCCAAATGTCTCAAATTTGAGAAAATGTACTGCTAAAGGAATAGAATAATATTTGCATTTCTGTAGTGTGGTGGCAATTATTACAAGAGCATTATGCAGATTGGACTTGAGAAAAGAAAGGCAGTACCTTATCGGAGCAGTGGGGAAATTGAATGTGTGCTCATGTGGAAACCTTTTGATGAAGGCCTCCAACTCCTCAGATGTCCCTCTTACAGACTCTCGGCAGAGTTCACCACAGGGAACAGCACACCTCTTGTGTAATGGTCAGTGGCCCATGGCAAAACTAGACACAATGGAAGAAGGATTCACAGCACTGGAAAATCGGAAGAGAGCAAATCAAAAGACATGAGGCCACATCTTCTCAGCTGGCCCCAAACAGCAATGGGAACACACACTGAAAGCAAATGGTACCGTTTCCATCATCACTAGCGAGGTAACCTAATCAACAGAAGGCGCGTTTGGACTCAGCTTTCACGCTTGGTCAGGGTGCTGGTCTGGTTTCCAGGCCTGTTGCGGAGCAGCGCACCGTGGCAGGAGTGTGCAGTCGAGGCAGACAGCTCACCTCGGTCCTGGGAACAAAAAGAAAGACGTGGCCTTGGATTCCGACACCCCTCAGAGGACGTGACCTCTGACTAGACACTTCCCTCCAGGCCCTGAGCAACACAGTTTCTGGCATCTTCCGATGGCGTCGCAGGTGGAAACAAACTTCTGCCGCACAAGAGAGCCTCTTCAAGACACTTACCCACGTGTCAGCACTAAAGGCTTACTAAATAGATACATCGCTCAGGTTAACTGACCATTCTAGCAAGACTTGGCCCTGAACTATTAACTGTCATGTACATCTGTTTACTCTTTGCTGTGGAGATGGCCAAGCAAGATAATCATGGGACAAAGAAGGGTTACATCAAATAAATGCCTATAATTGAGGAGAGCATCTCCTTTCCTTTACACTTCAAGGACATGTTTGGACATAGACTCAAGAATGTGCCCTCATGTCGATGCTGTAACAAATGAAGGAAATATGTAAAACTCAAAAATACGTGTTATGTGAGCTTTAAAGTTCAGATGAATGTTACATACAGAGTCTACCAGAATCAACCTTATACACATTTCAGGAAAATAAAAATTTTTTAATACTGAATTTATTGAGATATCATGAGATTAATATGTTACTTTTGGCCTGTACATTTACAAAAAGTGCTCACATTGGAGGCTATTAGCTTTAGACAGTTTTTAGTGCTGCTAACTGCTGCTCGGGCCGCCTTGGTCTTGCTGCACATGCTTTTGCAGTTTCTCCTCTAAGGGCGGCTGTGCGGTGGGTTTTTTGCAAAATGCGGCTCCTCTAGGGTCCCCCATATGAGGGGAACACCATCTGTTAGAGAAACATCATACTATTTTTTCTTTAATGTGTATATATGTTTTGATGATCTCTGTATTTGTACATAACCTTCTATGATCAACATTCTGTTCACATAATAGACATTAATTTCCAGCCAGTAACTTGGAGCAAGCTCGAGGTTATCTTTCTCCAAGAAGTGCCTCTTCCGGGTGTGCAATGACTGTTTCCGCTAATGGAAGAGGAAGTGACGAGTTCACTTTGATGACTAGATATTACTGCTGGAGTATTAGCAGAGCGGCAACCCGCACTCTGCATCGCACTGCTTCTCCTGTGGTGACGTACACTGCTGCAGAGTCAGACAAATAATTCTGATTTAACACCGCCATCTCCTTGAATCTCCAGGGGGCAGCTTTCACGTGGCACAGAAGGTGAACAGCACGCAAACTGTGGAAAGGGCAGGAACGCAAATCACACACACCTGAAAATATGACGAGGATTTTACAGGGCAGATCACGTGCCTGACTAAATTAGAAAAGAGGAGACATTTTGTCTGATCAGTCTGTGATTAGGCTTCTGCAAACACACCAAAGGAAAGTGTGTGTGTTTCAATATACTAAAGAGGCAATTAAAGGAATTTTAAAAGTTGGTTAAGTAATTGACCTTTTGCAACACAAGTGAGAACGCCCCCTCTCTTCAGAGTGCCCATTCTGTTAGCGGCCCATGAATTTGAGACTATGTCAGGATTGTCTTTCCACCTCGATTTTTGATAACTCTGTTAGATTTCACATTTCTCCTCCAAACATGTTTCCTTTTTTGTTACTTTTAATTACAATGTAGTTCACATGTAAAAATCATAAACTAATAATGAATTCACAAGTTCATAATTTTATAAAGTTGATACATGCACAAACCTCAAAAACAGGAAGTAAGACACCACAGTGCTTCAGAAGCTGCCTGGGGCTGTCTCTCAGCAGCCACCTGCCTTCCCGGCGGCCCTCCCCCGAGGACCCAGGCTTCTGAATATGACACCCCGGGCATGAGGGTCCTGTGCCCTTTCACAGCTGACTTCGAAATTATACATGTGCTATTAAAACACATTTTCACAGGTTGTAGTAATTTGTTGCTTGTCACTTCTGTTTAGTACTCCAGTAGAAAACCAGTGGTTTACCTACCATTATCGTGAACAAATTTGTTGTTTCCAGTCTGAGATCATGTCGAGTAATATGTTGGCCATGTCTTCTAGTAACAAATATCTAAACATTTTCCTTTTCTAAGATTAAATCTATCCTGTCTTGTACATGCTCATATGTATGAATATACTTGAGAGACAAAAAAATTCAAAGACCTGTATGCTACCAGTTTGGAGTTGATCATGTTATATTAAATATGTTGCTTGATATCTTGTAATTTTTAAAAGTTCCATAGGATTTCTCTTCAAATATTTATTTTACCAAACTATCTTTCCCTTCTGTCTTACTACAGAGTAACATTTTAGGCCCTTCTTCATGCTCTACTCCTTTCTTGGCATTTTCTGAGCCTTCCAATCTCTCTGTGGTTTAGGCTGGTCATTTGCAGTGGTTCAGCCTTCAGATTCAAATCCCGATTAGAGCTGTGTCTTGCAGCTCTATCACTGTTTGTTTGTTTGTTTCCTTCTAGGTGTATGTTTTCTAAAATTAGAGTAGCATTTGGGCTATTTTTAGAAATTCCAGTTTCCTAGTGAAAGTCTCTACTACCCACGCATTTTCTTAAATTTTTTGTTACAGCTTCTTTTAAGTCCATGACTAAGACCTCCACCACAGCTGCGGTCTCTGCTTCTTTAGCTTCCAATTCACTTTCAGTCAGTTTCCCTCACATCCTGGAGTTCTAGCACTCCAGACACCGTGTGAAAACGTGCAAGTTGTTTCCAGGTGAGGACTGCTTTTGTTTCCTTCTATCTCAGAGACAGCTTTCTTGCCTTCTGTTCATGAGTGAGCTGTGTTGGGGCTAGTTTGACTCTTCCGAGGAGCAATCCTGTGTCCCTAAGGCCGTGTGGGCACACCCTCCAGACCCCACGTGAAGTTCCACATGTGCCGCTCAAAGCACCACCTGCCTGAGTCCCGTCCTGCTCCCCCCGAGGCTGAATCCCTCCCTCATCTTCTCAGCAGCCCTTCTCTGCCTGGGATGGGGTGGATGGTTGTAGCAAAATCAAGGCTGGGCTGGTCTTGGCCTTACGCCTTGGCTGCTACTTGTAAATAGTCAAATAACTCCAGTGCAAGAGTAGCATCTAATAATCTGTTAACTTCTTCTTGTTTCTTATTTCTCCAATAGAATGAACTGTCAAATTCTGGCTATGATTTTCTAATGTTTTATAATTGATTCTTAAAAATATTTTATTCGTGCTTTCTGATTTTCTCAGAAGCAGAGTTGGTCTGAAACACCTGATCGGCGATAGCTAGCAGCGGACATTGAGCGCAGACACACCTCACATGCGCCGGGGCCCATCCACACATTATTCATCAAGAACAGTGCTGTGGTTATTAGGAGGTATAGCTTTTAGTTTAACTTATAAGATTGTCTTATACCCATTCACTGAAAGATTTTACATATAAAGACTGAGATTAATGTGAATTTAATATTTACACATGTAGACTTCTTTATGTTTTTAATACTATGTTTGGGTTTTATTCTTGAACCTTTAGTTAACCAAATTACTATGGAAGTATTTGACACTGTAGTCTGAATATAAATAAAAAGTTATATAATGTTTCATCTCATTTTATCATATGAAATCCTTAATATTTACCTGGAAACACACAATCTTGATAGCTTCAAATCCTTTTTGTATGAATATATATTTTTCTTTAAGTTAAAACAAAATTTGTTAAATTATATATGCTGTAATATGGCTTTCATTTGGTTTTAGTAATAATAGCTCTATAAAATTAATAATCCCAACACTCTGAAGTATTCAGGCAACAGAATTGCAAATTTGTATTTACTTTTCTACATGTTAAGACTTTGTCTCAAAATAAAAATAAAAAAGGGCAGAGGATGTAGTTCCGTGTGGAAAGCCCAAGGTTCAACCCCTAATGACCCTCACAAATGTGCATACACAGAAACACATAGAAATTTCAAAAGAAACAATTAGTAAAATGATGAATTTAATAGGATTTTGTGAGCCTATTGAACCATGAGTATGGATAAATTATACAGAGATAGTAAGTTTGCAAAGTGAGAGGTCAAGGCTATGAGCTCCCGGGTCTGGTGCACGCTAGGTTAGTGCTCACCAGTGACCACCCCGCCAGTCCGTATGCATACAATGTTTTAATCTTGCCAAGTCTTTTAATTTTAAAAACATCTTCCCATTTTTACTTTTTACTCAGACCCATTTTTACTCAGACACATGAGAACATAATTTCTGTCCATAGTTTGAGAACAAACAAGCAGTTTGGTAAAAATACAAAAAATAAGTTATCAGAAAATCTTCCAAATTAAAAAAAATCAGTAGAGACCTTTTCATCTATATGGTACATATTGATGTGTACTTAACCAAGTATCGTCCTGCTCATTTTCTACTTGAATTGGTGAGATGAAACAATGTGTCATATTGGATTAAATGAATATTGACTAAAAGAAAATAAAGTATGCCTCACAGGTGATGCATCTCAGGGCCTCTGCCCTCTGATGCTTCTTGTGCCCCTCGTGCCCAGTAAGCTCGCCGCTGGGGTCCCTGGGAAGGCCTTCTAATAGTCGGTAGTCAGCTCAACTGAGCAGGCTTGCCCTGTGCTCACCAGCAGATGGCTGAACGCGGCGGGGGCTGAAGCACAGAGCAAGGCCTCCTTCTGTGGCGTCTCCTCATCCTCGGCTCCGTGTCTGGTCTCGGGGCGGAGCCCTTCCCAGTCTCTTAATCTTCAGACAATGACCCCCCCCCCGGGGGAGGTGGGGGGCTCTGTCCTTGTCCTCGACTGGATCCAGCAGACTCTGCTGTCACTTCTTCCTGTAAGTGCATAGATTTCTGGACTGGTTTTACGGGTCAGCCTGCTGGGAAACTATGACAATTTCCTGCCCGTGCGTAGGGACAAAGCGGTACTATATTTTATTGCCTTTGCCACACTTTCTGTCTTCTGTTTTGACTGTGACCAGCAATCAACCCTGTCATTTCAGAATGTCTTCCAGACCGACGCCTTAGCCCCTGACAGGGGCACCAGACGCTGTGCCATAACTTCGTGCCTCACTCTCTCTCCGGCCTGTACTACTATAGTTTGTTAGAATGAACTGCGTTGCTCTCTCAGGAATTCAATGACTCAACGTGTCTTCCATAAGTGATAGCATAGACTTAGCCTTACTCCTCTCCATTAAAGATAAAAATTATTTGATGAAGAATCAATAAATTCAAAACCTTAAAAAACCTAAATTTTTGTCAATCTTAAAAACAGTTTTAGAATTCTATAACATAAAAATATTAAATCTTAAAATATTACATGGAAATCTGGGGGAAATAGACATTTCTTATCAACTCAGCACATGTTTAAAGAAGATACATTGCACCCTTGTAATAAGATGCTGGGATATTTATGAAGTTCACTTTTAGCAGTAAAGTAAATTAAACTACATGCATTTACAAAGTCATAAATGCAGTTCTTGTCATGTAGTAAAGCATGTCATTTGGATAACAGCATTCCACTGGACACAAGTCACAGCTTCACGTAGGTCCAAATGGAGACGGGCAGAGATGCCTTATGCTGCTGAGGCTACGCTGGGCATCAGGAGTTGAAATCATAGACCGCACAATTAACTACACCTACAAATCATAATACTTAACCCACTGAATTAGTCAATCCACTAGTGCATTTTTACTTCAAAAGTGAAATCTATGATACATAGATATATAACATTTAGAAAAAGATTTCAGTTTTTATTTTCATCACATATTTTGACATCAGAATTCATAGAGCCTATTTTTCTCTGGGTAGGAAAAATTAAGAAAGCTAAATTTTTACCCTTTTTATTGTGAAGTAATAAGAAAGGTATGTACTCTTACAGTGTAGCTGAACTTCTAATGTAACCCACCACAAATTCAAATGTGTCTGGATAGAGCTGAGATTTGAGAATTAGACCAATAAAATATGAGTGTTCAGAACCACAGATGAGGTTACAGTAGACAGACGTCGGTGGATAAGCTCAGAGATGCTGTGAAGATAAAGGGTGATAGCGTTTGTAGTGGTGGGAATTACTTTGGGTACTAAAGATAACCTTTAAATCACTGGGCCTGGTGGCAGAGGCCTGTCATTCCAACACTTCAGGCAGGGAAATCATGAGTTCACCATTAGCCAGGCTGTAGAGTGAGTTCAAACCCCTTTGCAAAAAAGCAAAAACAAAAAACAAACAAACAAAAAAACACAACAAAAAGAAAAAAAATAGCAAATAGCTTTTAAGAACATATTTTGATATGGCTAAATAAAAACCATGGCATTATTTTTTTTAATATAACCTCAGCCACATTACATGTCCTACTTCCCCACAAATAAAGAAATACAGAATTTTATAAAGAAAAATTCTTAAGAACTTATGCAGTAAGAGTTAAAATATTTTCAAAAATACACATAAAGAGGTCAAATATCTCTATCAGTAGTTAAATACATCAGAAATGAAGATATAACAGAGTTTATGCAAAACAAGCTTGAAGATGTCTTAGCAGAGCAGACCAGAAGCTGATTTTGAGTAGAAACCTCATTTGTCACCAACAGTTCTTCAGAGCAAGGCCACGTTAGCAGAAACTCATTTCCAACGGGCCAGCGCAGTGCACCCGGGTGTCCTGGGTTACGGCTCTGCTGAGGGTCTGAGGACAGCTCCGGGCTGTTCCCAGGCTTGTCAAACAAGACTTTCTACAGAGAACGGGTGTCTGGGCGATCACCAAAGTTACTTTGGTGATTACAAATCAGTGTTTTGTTTCTGGTGTACAGTGAGATCTTTAGACATCTGATTATTTTAGATATTTTAAGGAACTAAACTATTTGAACTAGAATATCAACCATGTTTCTGATCCAGAGACACTGAGGGAAAGCATCACATTCCACGCATCCATAGAGAATGCTTATTCATTTATTTAAATGTATTTAATTTTTAACTTCATGAGTTTCTGCTTTTTCTTATTCCTTTTTTTCTCTTTTTTATAGGTACCTCTTTGTGGAGCATGATGAAGCCGTTCACTGTGGCCACTTCCTGAGCACCTAAGTCGCCTCGTACTCCTTGCTTCTCACCTCTGTCTCATGTCCACACAGTCCTCTGGCATTTTCCTGTCAACTTCTACTCGGCTCTTTATTTACACTTTAGGTTTCTCATATAAGAGCTTTAAACTATTAGCTTTTATGGTTAGGAATGCCATAAATTTTCAATTAATCTTTGCTTAGTTTTATGATGTAACAAAATGTACACATTAGATACATATTTTTCTTTTATATACTTTCCATTTCTCTGCTGAGACTATGACATTCCTTTAACTTTGGATTTTCAACTCTTCAGTACTTTCGTATCGAACTAGGTGGTTATTGATGGTGAGAACATCCATGGTATTATAGAAGATTTAGCAGGTCCTTGGTTCACTGGACGCCAACCGTCCTCTCAGCAGTGTAATAAAAAAATGTATCATGCATTGCCAGTTATCCACCGTGGGGGCCAAGAATCCACTCCCTCTTGAAAGTTATTGCTCTACTTCCTTGACACCTTTGAATTCCACTCCTGCCAATTCCAGGATTACATGATAGTGGTTCCATTTCTTTATGTGTGCCAGGATTACTGTAATTATGACAATACATCGCAGAGGCTGTCACACTGCTGCAGTCCTTCGAGGAGTGTTACTTTTTGTTTAGCCCTCAGTCAAGTTGACTGTCTTATCTCCGGGCACAGAGGGGAGCGTGCATCTGTGCTTTATTGAGGTGAGCCTGTTGTAGGCTTCCCCATGTCCCTAGCGAGGATTCCTTAGTGCTGTACATCCTCTCCTTGCCAAGTGGAGAGGTCTTGGTGGATTTCACTGAGAAGCTGAAGCTATTTATAAGCATCCCTCTCTTAGCAGGACTCAAGCTGACTGTTCTATTTCCTGTGCGCTGAGCAGCAGATGAAATTCCTGCTCAAGCTTTTTAGTGTTCTCTTTGTTGGCTCCTTGAGAGTCTCCCAACCACATGCATAGTTCTGTCCTCCAAGATTTGAGGGGAGTTTTTCTAAACATTTTTAGAAACTGTGTTCTTTATGGTATTTCCCTGCATTTGACTCTTAGCTCTTCCAGCCTTCCTGAGCTGAGATCCCCAAGGCACCACCTCAAGCTGACCTCTCCTCAGTGTGAGCCCCAGAGGCAGGGGGCTGTGTCAAGTGAAATTTGAAACAAATGCTCGGTCAGGTTTTGCTTGTTTTATATCAAATTTTTATCAGTTTCTTCTTGCTTGTAATCATTCTCCAATATCTTGAAATAAACACACACACACACACACACACACACACACACACACACACACACACACACACACGCATTTCTGGAGTTACCTGTGGTGATATCAGTTTGACTGCTAACCTGCTGTCAACTGAAACAGCTCTCTGCATCTAGGCTTTTGCACCCAGCTCTGCAGACAAACATCCAGAAACTAGGTGTCACACTTGGTAATATTCTTGTTTTTTTCCCATTACACTATACTTTTATTTCCTAGGTTTTTTTTCCATGTTGAGCTTCCTATCATCTGAGATTAAAGGCAGATGATTTATAGCCTGCTATATATAAACACTGTAACTTAACTAGGGTGCTCAGACACAAGGATTGATTTTCAGAGAGCAATGGTAATGTGAGTCTGATTAAAAGAACTGTTTAGGGAAGCTAGACTTCTGGTCCTATGTATGAGTTAAACAAGCCATTTCTTTCTTCCTTGTACTGATGTTGAGGCAGCTCTTAGCAAGGTGCCCAGGCTCCCGCAGCTTGTCTGCCCAGGTGATTCCTGCACACCTCGGCCTCCATGCACCTTGGATCACATGTGTGTCACTGTGCTGGCAGGAGAAGCCTCATCTTATTGCTAAATTGGACTCCAGGGTGTTAACATCAAAAGTGATTTTTGTTGTTGTTTTGTGAGTAATATTTGTATAAATACACTTGAATGTAGTGGCTGGACTCTGTGTTCTGTCTGCTAATTTATTGATCTCTGAGTTGGTACTATCCTGATTTGATTACTGTGATTCTGTAAGTTTTAAAATCACCTAGTATTAAGTGCCACATGTAGTTCAGAATCCAACATGGCATATCCATCCAAAGGTAAGTTGTTAGATAGACATTCATGCAAGTAATTTCTTGGAACTTGTGCTTTCTAAAACTTAAAAAAATAGGATATTTGCTATTACTTCTCATTCAAATAATTTAAAATATTTAATATTAGGTTAATAATAGTACTGAAATTTCTATTTCTCAGCATATTTAAATGTTATCTTTACAGCCTCTAACCCATTCCAGACAAGGCAAGGGCACATACGAGGTTAGCGAATGCAGAACTGGAGTCAGGTGGCGGTTGAGACTGAAGCACAGTTCTGATCTACCTTTCCTGTATGCATGCAAAAAATCCTGAAAGCGATGCAAGAGCATACTAAGAAAGCCATTTTTAAAAATTCTTGATACTCATTCAGCAAAGCTAATTGCTGTCATTTGAGTCTGCTTCCTTTAGATTCTTTGTCTACATGTCTGTGGCATGGCATTTTCTTAATCATTTATTCTCCCACTAAGAAGGAGTGAGGCTCTTGAAGATGAGAGTAAATATTGGATCAAGAATTTAGTAACATCATTATATCAAGGGTTTATTAAAATAAAGGCTTTGGAAAAAGATAAAAATAACAAACTTACATGGAATAATGACAATACACTTACTTGTGTTTTTACTCAGACACCATCCATAATATAGGATAGAGAGGATAAGCACAGATTTTTCTCCTATTATAAGACAACACTTGGCTGGACATATCCGACCTCGGATATCTCCTTGTTTGCAGGCTGAGGACCAAGTTGCCGTTCTGTCTTTTCACTCCGCTCCGGTGGGGCTTCTCGTGCCAGCCTGGCCAGGGTGGTGTGTGCAAACTCTCCCTAGGAGTACCTGCTCTGCGCTGAACAGTGTCCTTTCCTGACAGTGCCAGGTCATAGGAAAAACTCTTTCTGCACAGACTTGGAATAAACAGGCTCCTGTTTAGCAGTGATCAGATGGCATTGATATTTAAATCTCTTTTTTCCTACTTTCTGATTGGGTCTTGAACAATAAAATTGGAATATTTCCGTTACACGGCCTGTTTATGAAGTATATGGAAAGTAATACTATTTATAGACCAAATATATTATTAATGTAATTCCTTTTGAATACACTGTGTCTTAGAAACTTTCTTTTCCAATATTCCTCTGAGGTGTCAGGAACTGTGATAAAATCATGAGGTCATCTATTGACAGGAAGTGGTTTCCTAAACCAGAACTCAGATTCTCTTGATTTTAATTTCTATAATATTATAAATTCAGCATTTAGAAACAGATACTGTTTTTATTTTTTGATAAATACAGAAAGTTGGATTCATGCACCTGTCATGTTCAAGAGTGTTCGTCCTCCCCCTCCCCTCCTCCTGCCCTCCCCTTCCCCTCCCCCTCTTCCTCCTTCTCCTCTTATACGGACAAGGAGGATACTCCCTGCCTCATCTCCACTTTCTTCAGAGCTCAGCTACAGCTCCCAGCCCTGCAGACGGGAACAACTGAGCTAAGGAGTTATCAAACCAAGATAGTTCACTGTTTTATTTTGTATCATGTAAGAAATTAAAAAAACATTTTAGTGGGAAATATCTAAAATTTTAACTTTTGCTCCTCTAGAAATAAACAATTCAAATAATTAGAAGATGTCCTAATCATCATACAATTAACCCCAAATCCATTATAGATCTTGTTCTCTGTGTGGTTCTGGTTGGCTAATGAAAACACTTCTGTTGTTTGTGTTTGGGATGAAAGATGTAAAGGTAGATCTGTCCTGGTTTTAAGATGTATCCAAATGTACATTTACTTCATGCTAATCAGAAATTAAAAGCCACATACCATAATCTCACTGGGCTAATCCAGCAGTCCTAAACTCTCGCCTTCACATATATAATTTGTAGATATAGAAAATCTGTTGGCCAAAATGTGGTTTAGATGGTTTTGTGTAACTCTATGGATCTTCCTAAAATTCTCTTCAGTAAATATTTAGAAAACCACTTACAATACATGTTAAGTATCTTAAAAATCGAAATGGGAAATGATATATTCAGAGATAGAGTATAAGAATCAAAATGAATCATTTGGGGAAACTTCCAACATAGCAACTTCTTAAGAGTGCTTTACTGTCATAATAGTAATGATGAGCTCAATTCCTCTGGGTGCATAAAAGCCGCATGAGGATGGTGTTGTAATTTTAGATGAATGAACGTGTTGTGAAGGGGTGCAAATTGGTTCATAACACATATCCATCACCCACGGGGGACAAGACGAGCCTGAAGCAAAAGCCTTCCTGAGATTACAGAGCTCATCTTATGAAGCTTATATTTCATGTAGCAAGGAAAAATACACCTGCCAGAAAAATCTTCTGTTAACCTTCTGTTGCAACGTTGCCTCACACCAGCAAGCAGTGAGAAGCAGTCAGTCACACAACAAGTGCTCTTCTCTGAATAGAAATTGAACCTTCCCATAGGGTGAGAAGATGGCTATTTGCACCTTTAAAATAGAATTGTATGCCTGAGGCAGAAAACATCACTTTATATAATATAAATTTGACACGCTTGACCACATCTGAACTCCTCCTCCAACTTGGAGGTATTATTGTCCTTTAGTATGTCTATGGATCTAATTATTCCTCCAATCTCTTTCAATAGCTTTTCTTTCTGTCGGATAAATATTAGCTTTGAGATCTTTAACTGGTAATTGGGTGTTTTTACCCAGAGATTCATTAAGTCGGCTCTAAAGACCAAAATCTTTCAGAAACTACTCGTCCCCCTGGCTTTCACAATCAGCATCAATAATCCATCATTTTTCTTGTTACATAAATATGTTTGAATTTGTTTTCACTCACCCTAACTTTAAAATGTCCCATCAGGTGACATTCCAGATTGAAGGTGTATGTATCTGACATCCTTTATATCTCCCTTTTATTTTTGTCACTTAGATCTAGTTCTCCTGCTTGATGCTTGCACATCCGGGACAGCGTCCTCCGCAGTGGTCACTGCATCTCCTCTCGCACATCACCGTCAGATCTCTGGAACTGCTTTCCTCTGAGCTCTTCCCATGATTAAAATAAACCGAGGAAGCACAGAGCTTCTAACTGGCATTCAACATCTTGACTGCAGTATTCACTGTCCTCCTTGGTAAAACTCTTACCTCTATTTTGACACCTTTTCTTTGGCTGTTTTTCCATTTAGTGGAAAACCACTCTCCAAACCCATCAGGTCTTGAAATCTAGAACTGGTGACCACCACTCATGTCGGGTTAATAGATACTATATTATTCATCATCCCAAGATTGTGCTAATTTTACCTTTCTTGCAACTATTCCTTTAAATTGAACATGAAATATGTCATGCACTTACTTCATTTTAAGGTTGTCAACTCTTGACCAACACTAGTATTTGAATATTAGTAAGTGAATAAATTCTTAGAGGTCTGTTGGGTCATCTATAAGATTTCTGCTTTTTGTGATTTTACTTTACTTTCTAGATGTAACAAATATATTTGTGGCCCTTCTGGGTAAGTTCTTCACAACTCAGTATCACCACATACTTGCAGGGGTCACACTCAAATCCAGCCTAAGACTGGATCTTAGAAACTTGTCCAAGTCTGACTTGCTGCTATGAGACTGACAAGCTTTCTACTTCAAAGTCAAACTTCAGATTGGCATCTGAACTTCATAATCGTAGCATAAAGGTCTAGATTCTTAAAGCAATAGCAATATTTACTTAAAATTCAAATAGATTCTGATCTTAACCTTCATCTGATTAAGATTTCAGACTCTTTAGTAAGAATTTGAAACGTGGGGGGCATTTTCTTCAGATATATTTTCAAGGTTTAGACTTCTTCAAGTTGAAGACTCACTCCTTAAAAATTTACATATTGTCAAACGTTCTTGATTCTTCAAACTAGTAGACCTTCTCCTGTTGGAGTTTGCCTATTATATTTGTTTCAGGCCCCAAGTGAAGTTGATTTACCTTTCCTATGTTATGCCTATGCCTCCTTTTTGACTGATTATTCGGAATGGAAGCAATGGGGAAAGCAATTCGTTCTAACAATGACCCGCCAGCACAGCTCTCACAGCCCCTGATGGAAAGCCCAGAGCCACCCCTGGCACAGAGCACATAGCTACAGTGCAATGGAGGTATTAGTTTAGAGATCGATGATCAACTTGGGAAAGAACAGAGAAGTGTTATTGTTTTTCTTGAATAGCAAACCCATTCCACTGTCTCCAAAACGAAAACTACATCATCCTGTAAGATGATTTATAATTATCACTGAGTTGTTAATCCATATCCAAATCCAAATATATCCTACTGAAATCTACAGGAAAACAAAAATGATGGAAAAGCCATCTAAATTAGGAGAGCTTTAAAAGGCTACAAGAAAGCATTTGAATAGTGGATTGAGGAGGCTGTGTTAAGAAAGATTAGAAGGCCTTTTCCCTTTTTCATTTTAGAATCCAGAGTGAAGATATCTTTTGTTATTCCATGAAATTTTTCAAGATGAGTCTGTAGAGAAAGAGAAACTATAACTAAGTAACTTGATACTGCATTTGGGTAAGAATATATAGATTCATTTTGACTGTCTAAACTTACTAGCCTCAGGTGTAACAGATACTTATCCATACCAGTGACACTCTAAGCAGAAGAGAGGAAATACTCCTGTTCTTTGAAAATTGCTCATGAAAACTCATGAATAGGATGGAAGAGCTTGTTAGAAATCCAAAATCTCAGCTCAGAATCAATGGATTGGAATTGTATTTTAACTTGTTTGCTCATATGAGTATTACATATATAAAGATTTGAAAAGTATTTCTTTAAAACCTATACAGTAGCTCTTAAATTATGTTACTTGAACCCTTTTACTGAAACTTTTTATTGTTTTCAGAGGAAAGTAAAATTCACATCTCGTCACTTAGAGTTCAGTAAGAATAAACGAAGTTCCTGGAAAAGTTGTATTTCATGAGCAAGTATCATATTGTTATGTTTGCAAAATTTGTATTATTATATGTAACACTGTTAATTGTTTAAATTCATAACAATCAACAGATGTGTTTAGAATAGAGATATAATTACAGCCGGTACATGCGAACAATGGTAATCAACAGCTATTATGTCTTTTCTTCCTGCACACAGTAAAAATCTAGTTAGCATAGTAATAATTTTAATCAGTCTTATTGCCTCAATATTAATTATTAAAATTATCTTAGTGTTCATTATATTATGTTTAGTAGTATGTATACTTCACATTCTCTTCTCTAAGAAATACAAAACTCACCTCCCTTTGCATGTCTTTAGAGTATATGGTCTTCCAAATGCAGCTAAAATACATGCCTATTCCTGGCACCAGTCTTGAGTGGCTTTCTTCCAGTATGCTTAGAAACAACACACAGAAGAATGGTGATATATTTGCTTTAGAAAAATATAATTAATTCTCATTCAATTGAACTATGTATTTTCATACCGAATCTAGTGAGGTCTGTCCTCTCTCTCCTCCTTGGAGAGGAACAAAACAAGAAGAAATTATAATACACACTACAAACATGAACAAAGAAGCCCTAACTCTTGATTTGGCAGGCAATTTCCCAAAGGGGCCATATTTAATCCAGAAAAAGTATATTATTTGTAAGCTGTGTGATTTTCTAAAGAACAGAAAAAAGAAATATGGATGTGTATATAGACAAAAGTTAATATGATTATAGAAGAAGAAAATATTTAATATCAATCTTAATAAAAACTAAATAGCTTACATTCAGCATCACATCTCAGGAATGGACAAAGAGAAGCTGCTTTCAGAATCTCCAGCTATTTTAGAGGAAGCTAATTACTCAGATGTATACTTTATCTACCTTTTAAACTGATTCCAATACATTTTTTAAACTGTCAATTTATATAACAAATATCAGACTTGATTGATACTGATTCATGCTTTTAGGACAAGTTTAGGTTTGATGGATGCGATGCAGCATGTGTTCTATCTCAATTTTCACAAATAAGAGAAAGCATGAGATAAAACGTCAAACATTTTCCCATATCCTTGATTTTATTCAAGTCAACATCAGAGTCCAAATAAGTTACACAGCAGGTTGTTCCTGGAATTGCTTTACTAAATTGCACTTTCCTTGGCCTCATTTATAGTTTGTGTTATCATCACATCTGATGTCTAGTCCTCAAATTAAAAGAATTTAGTATAGGAAGAGAAGATAGAATACTGGAGTGTGTTTGGAGCTAAGAACTAACTGTTGCAAGTCAACTCAAAAAGGCACTATTCTGTATATCTAGAAAGTTCTGAGGCAGAGATCATGCTTCAGAAAGAACTTGAAGCAAACGCAAAAAGCACCGATATATGTAACACATTTGCATACTTTACAGAAGCAAAATGAAGTTGTCAGCCCCAACCCAAAGTCTTATATCTGGGCAGTTTAATGAATTATTAATCTGGCACAGTAAAATATTAACATAGTGAGTAACACAATACAAAAGTGACAGTACGCTGTAGGAAGTCATATGGCCACGATCTGTCTAAAATGTGTACTACTGCTTGCTCACCTTGTCTCTGGCATGTTTACATGGCAGCACCTCATGCTTTTCGGGGGCTGGAAAGGAAGAGAAGTGAGGTTTCAGGGGCAGGGTGACCCCAACACTGCTGGAGTGGGTTCACGAAGTGAGAGGGTTCCCAGTGCCTGATTCACATCCTGGGAAAAACGGAGAACGGTGTGAAATTTTTGTCACACTGCTCAGAAGAGCATGCCATTCAAAAGCCAGGACTCACTTATTTCCAGAATTTTCAATTTTATACTTTTGAAATCTGGTTTATTATGGATAAACAAACCGTGAGAAGTGAAACTGTAGAGAAGGGATTACTGTCTGGAACTTTATTTCCTACATGCAGGAAATGTCTCTTATTAAACACAAAGTTCAAAGTATATGAAAAGCCTGTATGTCTTGATACTAAGCAAAACTATAACTCCACTTCTAAAACCAGTACCATTAATTGTGAAATAGTAAAATCTTTGATAAGTTTAACCAGTGAAAATCTTATGATAATTATTACTACTCACAACCTAGCTTTGCTGGATGATTTGATTATTTACAAAGAAATACAAATTCTGCAGGTAACTACATATGTTTAACATTAACACCACATTATATATTAATTGATGATAGGTACCTTAGTACTTTGCTTTCCAGTATATAGGCTCCAATAAAACTTGAAATGGATGTAAATATACATATTCAACAGCAAAATAGTGCACATGCATATTTAAGTATTTTGTGTATGGACATTATGTTCTTAAAATTTTTAAAATGTAAATATTCTAAAGTACATAAGTCTTCAAAAGGTATTTATAGGACAGAATGAATGTATCATTATTTTCTACTAAGAGGACTTTACCTCAATATCTTTCACCACTTTAATAATGTTTCTACCAGTACACTGTGTATATACCCTTATACACACATAGAGTTGTTCTTTAAGAAAGCAACTTTCTTAAAGCATCCTAAGAAAGCATCCATTAGAATGGTGTTTGCATGTTTTCCTCAAATGGTTTTGAAAAGTAGTTGTCAAGAGTTTCCTCTCTGAAAACATCAGAACTTTAATATGTTTACATTTACTGTAGACACTGCAATTAAACCTGAATGGCCTGACGCTGGGCTGCTGGGGCACCGTGGCTCCTGTGCCCCCGAGAGGCTCTGCGTGCAGCCGTGGGTTGAGTGCCACGGGTTCGCCGCCCGGCTTCCAGGCCTCCAGAAGAAACAAGCACAGCCTTCCATTTGCTTGACTCTCGAGCTCCTACACCCTCGGGAAAATCTTTTTCTATTGTGGCAATTTGTTATGTGTGGGGATCATCGGAGATCAATACAGCATCATTAATACACACTTAAACACAAAAATACTCATTTTTCAAAAATGAAAAATAATGAGCTGACTTGGTACAGATATCATTTGCTTAGAAACAAGACACACATACTCTTCGAGGTCTGCTGGGCTCTGTTCCTGTCACTACACTAACGGGCACTACAGTGGCTGAATAGAGGACAGCTACCAATGTGGACATAGAAGGTGCCTTGAAAGAGTTATATCCTAAAAATAAGTGACACTCGGAACTTCTGATGTCGCATTTCACTGATGCCATTTTAATGTCAAAGAGTGATATAGTCCAGTTACCCTAGGTCAAAAGAGTTCTATTAATGTGTATGTATTTTAGTAAGTGGAGTAATTAATATAGCTCAGTTTAAGTATTGGGCTTTTTTTTCTCTTCGGTAAACATGGCATTATTGATTCTAACATTCGATGATATACTTTGGACTCTCATGTAGGCTGCACTGGTTGAAAAGGATCCAAGAGGATTTCTGTAAAATAACTTTCTGAAGTTCCATCCCTCGTGCTCAGAGCCTGGGAAATGTCACACTGTCACTCGCCAGGGCTGCCAGAAATGTCTGACGCTTGGTGAAAAAGTAACTCTCAAAGCACACACGAGTGTTATCCTGAGAAGATTCTATCCCTCGGGAAATCCAACTACATTTTCCATTTTAAATGCACTTTCTCCTGTTTGTAGGTCTGTGTTCTTGGTGGTTTCTCTGACTTCATTTGAAGTTCTGAATCCGGCAAGATAGAAGATGTACTTGCGAACAGTTTATTTCAGACTGAAGCACGCTGCTGCTCAGTCAGCCTTCCCGTCACTGGACGCCACACCTGACACTCGCCCAGGGGAAGAGGCTGGACTTGGCTCAGGCTGTGAGGAGAGTCAGCTGACACGCAGCAGCTCCGCATAAATGCCAGGAAGAAGGACCTGGGGAGGCCCAGGGTCTGCGCACAGCAGCCAAGAAGCAGAGCAGGGCAGCAGTGCCACGGAGGAAGGAGGGAGGGAACAGAAGCCTAACCAAGGTCCCAGTCCATGCCCACGCAGACGCTCTGACAAGTGCGCCGCCCCTCCCCGGGGGCTCCCACCCTCACCGCAGGGGCACAGTGCCCCTGAAGCGGCCCACAGCCAACTTCCGGTGTCAGCTGATGGGGCCCTGCTGTCCAGACATCATAGACCTGGGGAGCGCGTTGTCAGAGGGCGGAGAAAAGCGCACTGCCCTCCTTGGTTCTTGAAGTCACCTGAATTAACTGAAACTCAGAACTAGAAAGAAAACTCTGCCCGACCACAAGCGCCGAGACAATGGATTCCTGCCTCACCTGGGAAGACACCATCAGCTTTTCAATCTCCATCTTGCCTACTGCAGGGAATGGGAGTACTCAGCCTCCCCCACCAACAGAGACGATTCCTTGTTACCGAACAAACTTCCCCTTTCTTTCTTCAAGATGTGTGTGTGTGTGTGTGTGTGTGTATACAAATAAATATTGAAAATCTCCATTTAGAGTATCTAGCTAGCTATGTAGGTGTAATGTGCGTGTAATCTAAACGTATAATCCACATGTTTCTTTGGAGTATTCACATTAAACATAATGCCTTTTCAGCATGTGTCTTTTAGTGGTAGTCTGGTAGACAGAAATTTAAGGTTAATCTTAACTCACAAAAGCGTCTTTACTTTGCATGTAGACTGGAGCCATGAGATGCTTGAAACGATAAACCCTAATAAGGATGATAGAATGTCAATTCTGTAATTACATTTATCTATGAAACACCTATGTACAACACACATACAGATATGTGTGTCCATACTTATATCTGCATTTATACCGCCTGGAACACTTACCTGCATGGCCTCTATATGCCCCGGCATGCACCAGAGAGACTTCCTGTCCTGTAACTGCAGCGATAAGCTGCTGTGTCATGACAGGGCTAGGACAGGACCTGCCAAGGAAATGTAGGGGACACCTGGAGCTGGAAACTATCCCTGTACGTATGTAGAGAGCCGCGCTGGTGCCACACCTAAAAGATGGCGCTGGCTTCCTTTCTCTTTCCTCCTGATGGCGTGCGCTCCCTCTGCCACGTGACTCCTTGCGGGGTACTAGGCTGACTCGAGCATAGTTTGGTTGCTGCGCGGACCAATGGTAGGCCACTACACCTGATCCCCTGATTGGCGGAAGAGATGCATATAAGGCGTTGCGCGGGCTGGGGAAGGAGAGAGACTCCATTATGCTGTAAAGGGTTCCTGAATAAACCGCTTGAAGAAGAGTTCCGGGTCGCGTCTTTCTTGCTGGTCGAGAGGGACGCGACATACGTAGGCCAAGAGAATGACACCTCAAACCACTGTAGGAAGGCGGTTTGTGCAGGCAGAAGCCCAAGCCTCCAGTGGGAATGGTCCTGGCTGACCTGGGCCTGTGCAGACACAGGACACTGCTGCTTTGATCTGCCATTCGATCGCCTCAATGGAAAACTGATGCAGATGCCAACTTTTCACAAATGGTGGCATTTAATGATCGCCTTCCTTTCCCACCTGCACCCTCCGCATGCCATATGAATTCAGCTGTTGTACATGAGCCCCTTTTCTGCTTTACCCACTTGTTTCCAGTCTGATCTGTAATCCAGCAGAGTATGGTGCAGAATCCCGCATCCTTCCCACTGACCGCTGCAGACACTCGCCCAGGAGCTGAGTGTGCTCCTGGTTCTGATGTGTCTGTGCTGCAGGTCTCAATCATTCTTGTGGGGATTTGTACAGCAAACTCACTATCGTACACAAGCATCGTATCTATGAAAATCTGTGTGTTGCAGTTGTCTAACAAGAATATTTTAGAAAGTGTTTAAGTTGTCACTGTCTATAATGAAAGAAGTGATTATTGTTAAATAAGAAAACCTCCATTGTGTTAGATCTTCCTGTAGATTAGATATAAAATCTAACTATTTGAGTGCTCTTACAACAGACTAATGAGACTGTTTTGTCAAATACCTGTATTTCAAAGGCCATTACTACTACAATTAAGATTGAAATGGCTTTTACAGCATCTCTGTTTTTAATTAACATATCTCCTGGTTAAGTGCATCCAGCATGTCTTTATTTCTCTGCGGGGAGATTCGATAGCTCAGCCTTCTCCCGCTGACACTTGTCTCAGTCCCAGTGTCTGCGGGCTCCGAGGGCTGCTCCTGCTCTGCGCACTCCTCCTGGATCTGTCAGCCAAGCTCCGCACTGTGAAACGCTCCCTCAGCCCCTGGAGACCCTGTCTTCCAGGGTTTGTTCTGTGTGCTCTGCCTGCCGTACTCGGTACTTGCCTGAATCTTTAAAAACCATAAGCTGTTCACATTGGCTGATACAGTTCTCCTTTTATGCATAAATCCCTTCAGAATCAAACCTGGAGAAACTCGGGAAGGGGAGTCAGGCAGGCAGAAGCACAATTCTGAAATCGGGGCTGACTTACTGACTTCCTCTACCTGTTTGCTGTTTGCTGCTCACATACGGCCCCTGGTGTTGATCCAGCTCTTGGACGCAATGTTCTTTTTTTTTTTTTTTTAATTTTTTAATCTTTATTGGTACATTACATATATTCATCATGATTGCACTCCATAATGGGGATTTGTACCAGTATAAGACACAACTTAATTCTCATTTTTTCCCATAGCCCTACCCACTCTACCGCACCCCCATATACATAAAATTTGTTTGTTCTTATTGCTAAAATGGAGACTAGTTCTTTCTCATGTTGCAGAAGAGACATGAGTGAGGCGACATGTTTTAGCTCATGTAAAAGTACTTGTTATTTAATGTGTGCTTTGTAAATGATATTATTATTGGTAAAAACTAGTAATAATAAAAAGACGTTTGCAATACCAGTGGTTTTCAATAAAGGGTGCCTTCATTTTCCCAGAGGACATTTGGCAAGGGCAGGAAAAGTGTTTTGTGGCTGCAACCAAAGGGATGACTGCGAGTGTGCTACTGGCACTCTGGAAAGGGGGCAAGGGCATTAGACGCTTACGGTGCCTGGACAGTCCTCCGCAAGGAGGAGGCTCATTCGCCCTCATGTCAGGAGGGCAGAGATAATGAAGCCCTGCAGGAAGTCTGCGGCTCATCACCTTCCCCTCCATCATGGGTGATGTTTCCATTACAAAGCTCACACTATCAAAAACACTTCAGAATTCTTTTCAGATTTTAAAAGCTAAACTGTGTTTTCATATGCTAACTGATTTAGTAAATAACCAGAATATATCCTGTCAGGTGCAAAAAAATACATTGGAGTAAGTATCTTTTCATGAAACGATGACAATTTTTTCTTCCAAAAGTATTATTCTCTGTGAGTCAAGCTGTGGTTTTTATTAAGTCACATTTATAATGAACTAACATAAGCACGACTCATTAGTGAGTTATTTAGAGATATGAACGACTGTATTGAGTGAGATTAGCGTGCAAGACAATGTGTGTATGTGAAGACATTTCACCAGCGCACTTTTGCATTTTAGTTAATTTTCTCTATCGCTCCAAAGTGAATAGTTGCAAATATTAGCAGCATGTAATCAATATAATTAATCATTGTGAGGGCACAGATTATACTGATCAGTTGCATTGAATTCTAGGCCCACAGTTGATCACAGAAGAGCGTGCTAGTAACCTAGAAGCAAGAGAACAGGCTGTGTGCTCTGATTTGCTGTTATCAATATTATCCAATTCTAACACTTATTTGAATTTTTCGAAGTTTTCATAAATTTGAATTTTTATGTTTGGGGGTTTAATAAATATGGATTGACATCAGTGATATATATTTAAATGTATGAATGTCACAGGCTGGGGATTTAGCTCAAGTGGCACCACGTCTGCCTTGCAAGAATAAGCACCTGAGTTCAATCCCTAGTAGTGCAAAAAAACAAAAAACAAAAAAAACCTCGTGTACTAGTGGGTACATTGACTTAGAACCTTCATGTTTAGGTCTTTTTCACCACACAAAGGTTATGGATGTTTGGTTGAGTTCACTCAAATGTCACTGTCCAGTGAAGCGGCTTTTGACATTCACTAAAGCAGCATATTGCACCCACATTCAGGACAGCCCCACCTTCAGTATTTTACCATCTTGCTGTATTTAAAAATGCGTATTATAGAATGCATATCATAAAATTCATACTAAAATGCATATTATAATATTCAACTTAGTTTTTCATAATTAAATGAATAAGTAATTTAAAAATAGCACAAATATTATAGAACAGGAAGACAATATGTACAGTTCTACAGTGTTTTTAATTAAGCTGTTTTATTAGCATAGTCAAAAAATGAAAAACACGTGCGGGTCCCTAAGGTAAGAATAGTAGAGTAAGCTACTGATGATTTATTATTGCACAAAGAGAAAGGCTTTGCAGGTGTAGCGTAGAGTGCAGCCAGCTGCCCAGTGCACCCGGTGTCTGCCCAGCGTCCGGTCGTGACCTCGCTGTTGCGTTCACGCCCCTCACCCGGGCCGCTCCTCCCACACACTTACCCCGGGAACCTTGCACAGCCACACTGCTGCTCCAGCAGTTTTCACTGCTCCTTTCTGTCGCCGTTGTGCTACTCCAGCTGCAGGTGTCAGTGCGGTCCTGTGCAGAGAGGCCGAGCCGAGGGCCTGGGCAGAGCCAGGGGTCTGTCACCCTGTCCACCCAGGGCGGAGGCTGCCCAAGACCACATCTCTCAGAATGCGGCCTTGTCTTTATGGGACACGTGACTTTGTGTGATTTGCAATGATGTCCACCCAAAACTTTATTTTACTCTCTTAGCAGTATATGTTAAGGGTAAAAGTATTTATATATTTAGTACTTTATTTTATGTATCAGTGTTCCACAATACTGGGTTTCAGTGTGGCATCTTTATACAAGCCCATCCCGTGTGAATGTATTTAACCCCACTACCTCTGTTACCCCCCTTCTCCTGCAAACTCTCTTCTTGTCGAATGCAAAACACTTATTTTGATAAAATCCAATTTCCCAACTGTTTCTTCCCATCATGCTTCATTCTTCAGTGGCTGTATTTAAAACTTTTTGCCTAACAAAGTCTATGGAGTATTTCTTTGCTTTCTTTGAGAAATTGTATGTTCTTAATTTCCTAGATAAGTGTATAACCCACCTTGAACTGATTCTCATGTAACTTTTTCTTGTGCATATTCAAATATATCAGTATCTTTTATTGAAGATACCATTTATTTATTGCATTTCTTTTGCCAAAAATCTATTTTCTATAAATTTATGTCTACTTCTGGACTCTATATTCTGTTTAATTAATCCATGTACTTATTAGATTGATTGATTATGTGTGCAGAGCACCTCTACCATTATTGATTTTCTGTATTGTTTTATAATTTACTGATAGTGTTTAGTTCTTATTTTATTATTTCACTTATTGTTTTATAAAGTATACTGAACTTATTGAGTTCAGGTATGATTTCAAATATAATGCTAAAGTGAAAAATCTAATCAAAATTTATTAGCCTTATAGTCTATCATTGTAAAATTATTCTCTAAATATATTATATAGTCATAAGATTATTGTATTTTAATTGCATTATAATTGCTACTATAAAGAATCTAAATAGGTTAAACTATAATTTAACAAATCACTTATATTTGTTTCTTTCAATTACATATACAAAAATATCTAGATTAATATATAGTTGCATTTTAGAGAAGAGCAAATGTAATATCAAATATTCTTTGTGAATAGGTCTGCCTTTTAAAAAACAGTATCAACAATTTTTTAAAAATATTCTGTGTTTTGTACATGGAAATTAAATATCTAAATCAAATGAAATTTCATGTTAGTTTTCAGCTGTGTGCAACTACTAGGGTTTTAGAATCACTATATTTAATTAAATTGCTCTTCTAATATTTTATTGTATTAAGAAAACAAGCTGTCATTAATGTTAATTATATATCAGAGCACAGAAAATTCATTACATTCTTCCTCAAAATAGGTTATGTTCTCTTTCATTGTTTTGGGTACTTACATCTCACTAAGGGAAAAACAATCAAAAGAGTTTAGTGATTTATTTTCCTGACACATGAATACAGTTCACGTTGTTCTCAGTGTTTGTCATCTGAGGCGTTAATAGCATTTCCAGTTATGTCCTTCAAATTCTAAATGATGTTAATGATTGTAAGATACATTATATTTTGCACTTTTAAACTGAGAATATTTCCATGAAATATTGCTGAGTTCCAAAATACTAGAAGGAGATAACAGTGATATTCAGTGCATATACATTCACTGCTAATTTGAAATCCCTTCTCAAAGCAGCTGATTCTTTTGATGATGGTGGTGCTTGTGTTCCTCCGGCAGCCCCAGCGTCACCTGCGCTTGTCTCCTGTGACATTGTTCCATAGTTAGCTGCTATTTCATTTTAACAGTTCCCCCTATGACCCCAAATGGCTCTTTATGTCCCAGTCCCTGATAAAGTCTCCGAGCTCGTCTCCCTCGGTGTCAGCCCTGCTACCTTACCCTCCTGGCCCAGCTTTCTCTGCTGGCCCATGTTACCAGGGTCCATGTCTAGGGCTTACACACTTGAGCTTTATAAAAATTGAGTTTATTGGTACCTTTTGGGTATAAATTATGATCACCTTCATCACTGAGAATTTGTACCTGCACACGATGAATCTTGGTTCTTATTTCCCCACTCCTCTGCCCCCCTTCAGCCCCAGCGCCCCTCCTGCAGGTCACTCGCCCTCAGGATGCGCTTGTCCTCTCCCCAGAGCACCTTCCAAGTGAAGATGTTTTACAAGATCGTTTAACCTGTTCATCTTAACGTTGACTATTGATTTGAACTTGCATATTACTTACATGTTTTCTGCTTGTTTATTTTGTCTTACTTTTTATTAACATTCAAGGTCCACAAAATCAAAGACTACGTCTCCAGAGTCTAAGTACTCCTAAAAGGTAATAGGTGCTTGAAACATTATTTTACATAATTACTGTATGAACTAATGAGCATCCTGTACCCCAAGCTAATTTGCATAATCTTTGCGGTCATTAGTTTCTCATGCACATATGTCTCTAAGTGCTTTATATTTGGATCTATTTGTACAAACCCATAAAACTTCAATTTCAAAACAAAGCAAAGAAACATCATGCAGAGTCACCCAGATCTTTATCCACCATAGATTCTGAAATATTATACATGTTATAAATAACTGTGACAGCAGATGAATAACACAAAATTTTAGGTAAACTGAAAGCATATATGTATTCATGTATTATCTCTACTATGTAGGTTTTCTTACAATATTTGATTTTTTATTTTTTCTTGCAAATTTTAGCACATTTTAAAATGATTATGTGACTCAAGTGTTTGTGGAACTTCTTTTTTTAAATTGAAATCTTTATTGGTATATTACATATACACATCATGATTGCACTCCATAATGGGGATTTGTACCAGTATAAGACACAACTTAATTCTCATTTTTTTCCATAGCCCCACCCACTCTAACACCCCCCTGTATACATAAAATTTGTTTCCTTTCCTGGAACTTCTTGAGGTATCTCCGTAGACTTGTGAAGCTTCGCAGGGCCCAAACAGTAAACTTTGTAAATGGAAGTCCCAAGAAGAAAGCAGACAGTGCGCTAATTCCAAGACAAAAGTCGCAGCCGGGGAATCACTCTAACAGAGTGTGGCTGTCATAAAGCAGAGACCTGGGGAAGCTCTCCAGCCTTGAAGAGGCTACTGCGCCTACTCCAGAGCAGAGCTGCCTTCAAAACACTCACGGCCCCAAGGGGTGAACAAAGGAGACCTCTACTACAACCGCTTCTATTTATAGCACTTAAAAATCTAAAAAGCAAGTATCCAATATATACACACAAAAGCGTTTGCTGGATACTGACTAAATGAGACCTACATCTAGAGTTAGAAGGAACTGTATGTCAAGTGAATATTTTATTCATTACTTAGATATTTACTCCACCCCTACCGAGTGCAGAGAGTGCTCAAACAAAAACAGTCACCAAGTTCGTGGCCAGCCTGAGGAGCTGGCCGGGGGTGCTGGAATCATCAGAACCCAGAGCGTGTGGGAAGGACGTGGATCCTTGCGCGGTGCCCCACAAGGGGTGCCCTGCATGCCAGGCAGCTCCTTCCTTTCTCTCCACCGTGGTGCCCGGCCCCTCCTTTGCCTTTGCTCCACTACACCCTCCTGTCCTGATACCCATGATGCTCCACCCCCGCATAGCCTAAAGCAATGGCGCCAAGTGCGGGTGGATCACAGCTTCTCAAGGGAAGAGACTAAGGCATGGTAGCGTGGCCGGGGTAACTGGGCATGACCCACCCAGCCAAGAGATGTTAGCACAGGCACAGAGCAGCAGCTGCCGAGCCTGGAGAAAGGTCAAGGAAGTGGAGCTTCACAGTCTACAGAGATACCTCCAGAGGTTCCACGATACTTCAGTCACATAACATCATTTTAAAATGTGCTAAAATTTACACGAGGACATAAAATATCAAATATTGTAATGAAACTTACATACTAGGAACAACAGATGAGTAAATATGTGCTTTCAGTCTACCATGGTTAATTTTATTTCTCAATTTGTATGGACTAAAGGATCATTACCGAGTTAAGTAAACGTTATTTCTGTGCGTGTCTATAAAGATGATTTTGGAAAATACTAGCATTTGAATCAACAGACTAAGTAATGAAGATCCACTTTTATCACTGGCTGCAGGGGTCACCCTTTCCTCTGGAGTCCAAGATGAGCAAAGAAGTTGGAAAGAGAAAGACAGAATTCTCTTTTCACCCAAGACATCGATGCTGTCCTAACTTAACCATCCTAGCCAGACCACAGAGCTCCTGAGTCTGAAGGCATGGGGCCCCCTCTGAACTGCACCTCGAGCTTTCCCAGTTCCCCCGCTCTGAGAAAGTGTACTGTGGGATTCTAACTTCCAGAATGATTGAGCTAAGTCCTACCTGATTAATTACTAGGAAATCCACTGATTCTGTGTCTCTGAGGAACCCAGAGTAATATATGATAGTAGAAGCACTGAAATGCCAAGTTGTAGGACCTTACACCCGACGTACGAGTAATGAGGAGCCAGTGTAGGTTTATACATAGCAAAACCTCTCTGAGAGGTCATAACAAAATAAATGAAAAGGATGTACCATTGTATGCTAATACTATTCAAAACTGATTGATTTGCTTGTTCTTTTCAGCTCAAAACTCATTAGTAAATAGAGACTTCATCTCTTTCCAGTGCAAGAGAAAGGGAGAGAAAAGAATAACCTTAGTATCTATTACTAACAGTTTTGAAGTCGGTCTTTAATTTTTTCTTCCTCCACCTCTTTTCTCCTTTTCTTCATTGTTAAGCCAGAAAGATTAATGCAGACATAAAAATCGCAGCCTCCTCTATGAGAGCTACGTCCTGTACATTGTGACACTGAGGGGGTTGAGTTCCTTCACCTATTTGTCATCTTGAAAGAAACTGAAATGACTCTTTCAGACCTAGAATGTGCCCAGATCTACTTGATGCCCAGCCCCCATCCAAGACACACAACAAGACATGTGCACATTTAATATTTATATTCACTTCAACGGGGTGCTCATTTCTCATTGTCAGTCCTGTGCAGAGGAAAGAAATGAGTCTTATTACTGATGATTTTTAAATATAGACAAACCTAGGGAGAGACAAAGTCAGACAGATGAATATGGTCAAAAGGAACGTTAATCGAACTAGAGACTGTTAGAGACCATTACCTGGCACAATTGTTTGGATAGTGGGCTTCACAGTCACATTCTTTGGCCGGCCAATTCTGTACTCATGTGTATGTCACCCCATCCTGATTAATGAAGTCACAGCAAAAAAACTGAGATGATAACTTTCAGTGACACCATTTTTATTTTTGTTATCAGAAAAACACAGAAGGATGATCAGAACAGCAGGTTACTTTGGGACTAAGTCCTGAACCGTCAGATAGGATTTAGCTTGTACTCTAATGTTCAATTCATTCCTCAGTCTATGGAGTTTTCTTGAGGGATGAGAAGCTTCAGTACGAAAGTAGTGAATGTTGATGTTTCTGAGCATTTTGAAATAATTCATATTGTTGTGACAGACTTGCACAATTCTTTCTCTCCACTACCTTTGTTATCCTTGTGTAAGTGAAATAGAAAGAGAGTAAGTTCAAGTTGAGAAAACCAGCAAAGAGAAAATGAACCCAAGAAGATTCTTACTAGCATGTACTTAAAAGAATAATCTCATACTGAACAATTCCTAGCAATGCTAATCACTTCCTGAAAATCCTCAGAATGAGCCAGCCATTTGCCCTGTATTATCATGCTGGCTGTCCGAGAGCAGAGCCTTTAGAAGTAAGTGATGTGGCATTTCCTTCACTGAACAGATCTTTTCTGACCATTTCCATGAAACATACATTAAGTTGCTTTGGAAGCCACTGTTAATTCCTCTGCCCTTTGGACTTCTGCTTGCACAATTAATGAGCTGAATTAAATGAACATTTCTTCTCTGCTTCAGGCTCTATTATGGTCAGGTTATTTATTGGATGACCGGGTTAGTAAAACATATAGGTATTTTTATTCTCATTGGAGTTGGTAAGTAAAGACTCATTAGTTTACTGACTCTAGAACCGTATTTATTAAGTAGAAAGATGATCTGTCAACTGGAAAGCTTTCCTTTCATATCATTTTAAAATCAAGGAGCAGATAAAGAGATGTAGGAAAATTCCAGCGCCTGCTCAGTGGGAGGTTGATTTGACCTTAAGTAAACTAGGCCTCTAGAAATTCAGTCTAAATCCACTGTATTTTCTTTCAGAAAGTCTTCTCAAAATGATTCTTAAAGGCATGAGGAAGTCGGCTCAGAGTCTACTGATTATTGTTAATTACAGATGTACTTCACTGGGGTCTTAGTCACTTTACTTGTTGCCCATAAAATGCCAAACAATTGCAATGAAAGGGAAAAAGTCTGTCCGGTGTAACAGTCTGAGGCGTTTCGGTCCTCCTGAGTGGCTGCAAGGCCGCACGGGGTGGAGGGTGCAGAGCCTAGACGGAGGGAAGCCGCTCACCGCAGCGGCCAGGAGCTGCAGGAGCAGGTGAAGCGGCTCTGGCCTCCTCCTGCCCTCCCACCCAGCTCTCCCCGGAAAGTCCACCGCACATCAGCCCGCACAGAGGCACACGGCACTCAGGGGACACGTCTAGGTGTAAATGATAAAAAATGGAATAATTATAGATAAAATACAATATTTTAAGTACTTGTATTCTAGAGTGTATCACTTTCTAGATGTTAATAATCTTACAATGTTATATTGTCTGTGCGTATTCTCATGATCCAGCTTAATCACATCAGTCAATCCATGACTTTAGTCCAACTGAAGGGTTTTATTAATGTTCACATGACTTGGTGCTCTGTGATATACTGGGCAGTGTGCACTGCTTTTTTCTTTAGAGAAAATAATATGTGAAACTCACCTTTACACCAGAGACAAAAAAAGACTTAATAATTATGGCACTGTGTTAAGAACTCTAATAAATAATAAGTGTACATAAATACACACATGTGTGATTGTAGAACACTCACAGCTCTGAAACTCAAACACTGTTTTTTTAACTAAAAGAATTAACATTCTCATACATTTTTAAGAGTTTGCATTTCACAGATTTTGTCTTACACCTAATGAAAGCACTGAACCTCCTCCAAACATTTGACGATACTCCACATCACAAAGGGGCACTTGTCACATATCACAGGGGAGGCGGAGGCTGTCACACGCGTGTGCCCAGCATTTTCCCTATTGCTGACGTGGTGTGTGGAGCCCGGGGCATGAGCAGTTCTGCCCGCAGCACGGTTCGCGTCTGCCACGAGAAGACTGGCCGGACGGGTACTTGAATGTTCTGTCAGTGTCAGGCGGGGGCATCGTGACTTGCTCTATGGTGAGTGTCCAACTATCTTCTCCGAACACAGCACTTCACTGAGAGGTGGCAAGGGGAGCATCTTCTCTGGGCAAAGCCCCTAGGTGCTTCATTGCTTGGCAAAAGTAATCTTCTCAAGCTCTTCTGGGAATCCAGGTTTTGTCTAAGGTCTTCTGATCTGGTGGAATCACAGCAGAGGGAAGGGACCATCTTTCTCTCAGTTGCTACTCATAAATACAAATAAAGCATATTGTTTTGCTTCTTCTACTTAAAATTATTAGTGAAAGAGATTATTCTTTATATAAAGTACACAAAGAAATAAGGAACCCTAAATAAGCAGTACTCTTTGTCTAGATGTCTGGGTCTTCTTGGGCACAACCACTTGGTCTCATCTCTGGAGCTCTGCAGATAATTTCCTCCCAGAAGAACCTCTCCTATCTCATACTAATTCTTCAGCTCTTGTTGAGAGAACCACCAGGTGTCTCAGATTCAAGAAAGCATATCAGATGTTTGTTCCATGCATATACATAATCATAAAAATAAGCACAATTTTATTTTTTATTTACTTTTTTTTTTTTAAATTATCTTTATTGGTACATTAAATATACACATCATGATTGCACTCCATAATGGGGATTTGTACCAGTATAAGACACAACTTAATTCTCATTTTTTTCCCATAGCCCCACCCACCCTACCACCCCCCCATATATATAAAATTTGTTTCCTTACTTTTTTGTTACAATCTCCACATTGTCCCCTTTC